>VZTL01020639.1:1470-12605 GCA_013400535.1 Scopus umbretta
CCTCCAGAATGACTTTCAAACCACACGTGGCTTCCTTTTGTTTACCTTTTTTTCTTTTTAAAAATATCCCCTGCAGTTGATTCACCCACCATAAGTTAGATGGGACCCCTCCTGGCATCTGCTTTACAGGGTGGAGCTCAGATGTCTTTTGACTTCCTTTTCAGAAGAAATGCTTCAAATCTAAGGTAGGCCAGCATGCCTCCAGGTATCCTGCAGTGGTGGTCTATGGCCCTCAGGGAAGAGTAGACCCTTCACATTCATTGACTGCTCTGTGGGTCTGGGCTAGAGACCTCAGAGGCTGTAGATCAGAGATGCTGATCTGTGATCATCTTTTTGATGGCTAAGGTATGCCTAACAAGACCCATAATTAACAAGAAGCTGTTGTTAGGCTCATCCAGTTGTATTTTCCAATAACGAATTCCCTCCTACTGCAGAGGCTCAAGATAACAAAAACATCCCTGATCACTTTCTTTTGCGCACAAAGTCTTCAGGCAGTAGTGCCGTTGTTTTGCAGATGCAACCACATCACACACATGTATCAGAGCAACAACATACATGCAACAAGCCTTCTCTAGACTCATCTAAAGGCAACATTGATTCAATCTTTCCTGGTGTTCAGAGTGCTGGGTTGTACTGCATGACCCAGATGTTTCCTTCCAACTAACTACACATTTCTGTATTTTGTTGGACGTAAGATACATTCAGTGCCCATCAGTATGCACAGTGCTTGCATATACACTACTGTGAGTCAACAGGATTTCAGGATGAGAGCCTTCAAAATTAGGACCTTCAAAATCCTTCTTTAGTTCCTGTTTTATCCGTGATGTGCCAGAAATAACGGTAGTCACTCCAGGCACTTAATTTGCTGCTTACCATGTATGTGGTGCACATATTTTTGCTTTGAGAGCAGCTGAGTGTCTAGATCATACCTAACTCAGGGAGGACCCATAAGACAGCAATTCCTCTTCCAGTATTACCAAAGACATTTGCATGGGGAAGGCATAGGAGAAACATAACCACTCCATAACTGTATTTTCTGTACCCAGGCTCATTATAAAACACAGATACAGCAGGCACAGCTGTATCTTTAATCCAAAAATTCAGTGAATAAACTATTCACAATCACATGGTAAACTCTCAAGATCCGTTCCCTTGCCTTGCCTCTGTTGATCTTACTCCATACCTCCTCCCCTCAATCTGCCCAAAGGGTTTGGTCTTGTGAAATACTAAGAGCTATTTTGGAACTAGTGTGCACTTCATGTTGCATTTGGACTATTTGGTCATCGAGAGTCTGAAAAGGATTAGGTGAGCCCGGTGACTGCCCAGAACTTCCCCTCACCTGCCCCCAATATTTCATTAATTTATATTTACTCCCTTAGGTGCTCAGTGAAGCAAAGACTAAAAAAAATTTTCCCTTCTTCAACCCCAGGGGAGATTTACCATTAAGCAAAACAATCACACTCTCTCCCCGCCCAGCCTAAAGAATATATGGCTGTTTAAATCAAATTGAAAGCGCTTTTAATAAACTAGAGGAGGGGAGCTACTCCATGCTTAGTGAAAATCCTCAAACCAAGTGTTTAAGGTCTTTGCCTTGCATTTGGAATTGTGGTTCTATGTTTCCTTTAGGCAGAAGAAGGAGTTAAATCTCCCAAACCTCCATGAGTGCTCTAACTACTGATCTGTTGGATGAAAGGGTGCCGTAATATCTTTCTGTGTGCTGCTCAAGGCCAGATCTGTAAGGGCTGCTCCAAGCCTTTCTACCAGACTGACAGATACAGGTAGATGATCACCATGAGAGACTGTTGATCTGGATAGACATCTGAGCAATTCAGGATTTCCAAAACTGAGGGACTTCTAAACATATTTAAGAAAAGTGTGGTAAGTGTCTGAGGAATTTACCTCTGTAAGCACAGTGTCTGCAACCTTGGTACTTCCAGAGTAAGGCAGTTGAGCAGAGGTTTACCAAGCACCCACACCAAAGCAAGCATTTAGCAAGGCTTGTTCATCAAAGTCCTTCTGTCCCCTTTTTATAATTTATCCCCATCCCATTTAGCTGACTCCTTAGTACCTCAAAACAAAACCAATTTCTGCTGTCCTTCCACCAACCTTAACACTAAGGGATTAAACACAGCGCAGTGTTGCTCCCAGCTTTCCTTCAAGTGATGGCATCCACCTCTTGCTCTGACATGAAGTCAGGATGCTGCCAGAGCAGGGACCCAGCTCTACAAAGTGCCTACTGGGAACACACTGGGATTCTGCTGCACCTCACCGGTGCAGGGGCCCAGGTGCCCTCATATTTCTCTGTGACATCTCAATCACCCCATATGCCGCTGGTTCTTGACCTGTACAGATGTCTGCAGAGTTGTAATAACACAGGGGTTCCTAATCATTACTTGTCTGACTCACCTGTTATTACCATGCATCAAGCCCAAAAGATAAAGCAAAATGTATTATTTGAAACATAGCCAATTTCATCACAAAAATTACTTTATTTTTTTTCCTTTATAAGTTGCTCCAGTGGCTTCATTTGCATTAGGAAACATGACTTTAAGAATCTGACCATATGTATGCATGTTATTTGAGCTGCCTGTATGCCAAGGCTTGAAGTGAACAAACTTTGCCTTCTTTGCCAGATGCATAGTTCTGGTTCAGAGCAGATATCCTTATGTCTGGGATCACTGTGTGAATTCTGAAAAGCCAATATCCAGAGCAACACTGAGGACCAGACTCAATCCATCAAATAGAAAAACATTCATCTATCCTCTCTAAGGAGCCTGTGTAGCCAGTGAGGAGAGCCAGAGTCCTCCAGACAGGGACTCGGACATCAGGATGGGATAAATTACTCTGAAGAAGGCGCTCTCTTCTATAGAGGAAACATTTGCCAAACAGACGCATGCAGTGGTTTCAGTTAAGTATCTGAAATCTAGCAGTATGAACCTGCACTTTTAAGAAAGCGACTAATTTTTAAACTTGGCAATGAGATTTAAGCATATACACTTCCGTAAATTCATGAACCTGTGACAAAATTTGATTTTTGTGAGTTTAATAACTTCTGATTTTTTCCTTTTCTCCGCAGAAGTGAGCTTTTAGACAGAAATGCCTGCATAATATTTGCCTTCCATTCTTTTTTTGTTTATGCATTTCTTTTTCAGGTATCATAAGCAAACTTTGAATTAATTCATTTTCCATACTTTTACTTTACATTCCATTTGCTATGCAGTGCACATTCTTTAAAATGCACTTCAGGGGTAATGTCTTGCTTTTTTGTTATGCCTTTACAATGTTGTATAGATCAATAAGAATTTTCTTTGTTGTTTTTAATGTTAAATTTCCTGCATGATTACACCTAAAAGGGAAAGAAATTATTCCAGAGGAAGTATTGTGCTATGGCCCTACAAGACTCAGATTTACAGTTGGAGTTTCTTTCTTGGTCTAGTAATTGCTGTTTGTAGAATGATTCTTTTAATGGAAAAAGATGTCAGATATAAACAAGTGATGTGAAGAAAAAGCACACAGATCATTTTCTTCACTCCAGTGCATCCTGTTGACATAGAAGTTAATGAATGAATGAGCTCACGGTTTAAATATGGTTCAGATTAGCCATGAACTAAATCTGTTTCTAATAAAAGCTTCCCAGCGGCCTGTGTAAAAGGTACATGATGCTCACACAGACCTCCTGAATAGACTTAATTATCACCTTTCTTGTTTTTTTTTCAGAAATGATAGGTAGCGAGGACTCCTGCTCTTCAGCATAAATTCCCTCTGTCATGACAGCTGACATGCTGTAACTGCCCTATAGCAGAGTGGCATTGTACCTAGAACTTGTCATTGCTTCTCAGGGACATGACCTCATTACAAACTTTAATGCCAAAGACCACAAAATAGAGTTGTTAGCTTTGACTAAAACTGAAATAACACCAACTTTTTCACTGTAGACAGTCTTGAAATATTTTAGAGTTGCCTTCCTGGCCAAAGCAAAGCTTATTACTTCCTTGCATTGTTATTCTCTCTTTTCTGCTTCTTCTTCCTTATTAACCTCCTTGATCTGTGTGCAGCATTTGACAGGAGGATTGGGGCTGGGAGGGGAATAAATGGATACCATTTTCTCAGGTCCACTCTCTTTCTTTGGTACCGCCTTATTCTCTGGACTACATGATGTCCTCCACCAAGGACCGTGTTACAGAAAAATTCAAAGCAGAAGAATTGAAGGCAGTGCAGCTACTCTGATTAGAAGAAGGGTGAGAAAGCCTGCCCTGCAAGACCCAAGCACAGGGGAGGGTGAGAAGAGAAATGATGGCAGGACTGGGAAAGAGTTCCTTCAACCAAACAACAATCTCAGCTCATAATTTACTATAAGCAAGCTCTATACGGGGAAAAAAAAATATACAAAAAAGATGTGGACAGGTGGATAGGGTCCAAAGAAGGGCCCCAAAGATAATCAAAGGGCTGGGAAGCCTGCCATATGAGGAAAGGCTGAGAGAACTGGGTTTGTTCAGCCTTGAGAAAGGAAGGCTCAGGAGAGACCTTATCACCATGTTCCAGTATTTAAAGGGTGGCTACAAAGAAGATGGAGACTCTCTGTTTCCAAGGAGTCACATGGAAAAGACAAAGGATAATGGGTACAAGTTAATCCTAGGGAGATTCCAACTGAACACAAGAGGAAAATTTTTCACAATGAGAACAATCAGCCATTGGAATAATGTCCCCAGGGAAGTGGAGGATTCCCCACCACTGAACACTTTTAAGGTTTGGCTGGACAGGGTGCTCAGTCATCTTGTCTAGACCATGATTTTGCCTAGAAAGGTTGGAACAGATGATCCTTGAGGTCCCTTCCAACCTGTTATTCTATAATTTTATGATTCTGTGAAAAAAAAAATTGAAAATTAGAAGAGGGCTTCCTATTGACAGTGTGGTGAAATACTAAATCATCCTTGTGGTCAAGCAATAGGGGAAACATTTTCCATATGGATGCCAACAGCACAGGTTGGATTCTATCACTTAGAAGGTCCTTTCTAGTCCCATATACCAGCTGCTTTCTCCAGGAGGTAATTATTTAAATGCCACTGCATCAGTAAGAGCTCTCACTGCCTGAGCAAACTGCGTAGGCTAATGTGGGCTAGGCCCCACCACACTATCTTAAATTGTGAATAGTATTAAAAATTAAAAAATGCTAATCCAAAAATTTGTCTCTAAAATCCAAACTCATGGTGGCTAGGGTAAAACTCAACCAGAAGAAACATGTGCCCCAGGACATCAGTGTTACAATCTACCTTAGACTCCTGCCTTATGATGGGATATTTTATCCCCTGGAGCTACTTTTTCCTCTCCACAACCTACTGACAGATTCTAGAAACTAACTTAGGCTAGATTCTGAAGTTTTAGATGACTACAGAAAAGGGAGCTGAATCTGAGCATGACAGTTTTGAATACGTGCTGCATTGGCTAACTCTTCCTTCTGTGGCAGGCTAAAGTGACCTGTCATACTGCTTCACAAGAGCAGCAAAAGTGATGCCACACAGGTGGTCATCTCATCAGATCTCATCTTCTAATGGCTAAGGGTGGTCAGCCCTGGAGTAAGTGGCCTCCATGTAATTGTGAAGTATCACAAAGAATTCTAGGAGAACTGTGCTTCCTGGGGACACGGGGACAGGCCCATATAGGGGGCACATGGAGGTGTCTGATCAACTGTATTTTAATTTGGTACTGTTATTGTGTGCCCTTTAAAGTCTGTGACGGCTTTAGTGGCAACACCACGTTCATACTTCAGTAAGTCATCTGAATGCAAGTGGCTGTATTACAGATGTGACTGCCATCTCAGCTATTCTGGATTCAGCTTTGAGATGTACATTAAATTCAGTGGAGCTACTCCAGATGGACACAGAGGTTTTAAACAGGTTGCCACCCTGTGTCCAATTCAGTACAGTTTCCCATTTATAGTCAGCTAGGAACACCTGAACTGTTCCACTGCTGCTGAGAGCTGATGTTTGAGCATGATCCATCTTCATCTTAATTCTGCTCACAGCTGTCATTAACAACCCCAGGCTTACCCACAACATACCCATAGTCCCAGGCTCTACTTGTGAAACTAATGATATGCTAATCAATACTGTTCAGTGCAGTTTCATTGTTTAGCATGCCTGGCAGGGCTACATATTTGAAAAAGCAACATGTTAGAGAAAGAAAGTCATGTTAGATACCTTCCTCTTATGTTGTCCAAGTGGTACCTATTTTGAAGAATGTAGGGAGCTGAATATTTCTGTCTACAACATCCCCTTATGAAAGGATAGTTTTGATATAATCCTGTTAATGATGTCCGTCATATAAGTATTTTGCTCAGTCTCATAGAAATGGAAGTCGTGAAGTTTTAAAATAGGCTTAAAACAAAGCAGCATACACAGGGGGTAAAATGTCTGCAAGGGCTGAAATGGGAAAGAAGCGTAAAGAGACTTAGCTCACCCAGTTTAAATGAAGGGAAAGTGAAGTGGGATCCACAAAATTACCAAGCTACTACTGGTGTTGAGTGAGCTGCTCTCATTGCTGAGTATTCAAAGGGATTGCAGCAAAAGTCATCAACAGAATACGTAGGATCAAAAATACCTACAAGGGAGTGCTTATAGTGTGAATGAAAATATAGGGTGACTCTCAACCTCTTAGCCAATACCAGGGATTTCTCTGGTCTTCCACAGTTGGAAGTATGGGAACCTTATCTGCTTGAAGATGAAGGTTTTGACTAGTAATAAACCTATGATTCTATGATTCCATGCCTTCCATTATCAACAGCGAAGCAATAAATACAACATACAAGGAGTCATCTTCAGCCATGATGACCCACATGAGAAGGAGAGCAGAATGAAAAACCACCTTCAGAGGAGGAAAATACAGTTTTAGGAGGCTATATATGGTGAGATGGAATCATAGAATCATTAGGGCTGGAAAAGACCTCTGAGATCATGTAGTCCAACCGTCAACCCAACAACACCATGACTACTAAACCATGTCCTGAAGTGCCACATCTACACATATTTTGAACACCTCCAGGGATGGGGACTCCACCACCTCCCTGGGTAGCCTCTTCCAATGCCTTACCACTCTTTCAGGAAAGACATTTTTCCTCATATCCAATCTAAACCTCCCCTGGCACAACTTGAAGCCATTCCCTCTCATCCTATCGCTGGTTACTTGGGCAAAGAGACCAACACCCTCCTCACTACACCCTCCTGTCAGGGAGTTGTAGAGAGCGATAAGGTCTCCCCTCAGCCTCCTCTTCTCCAAACTAAACAACACCAGTTCCCTCAGCCACTCCTCATAAGGCCTGTGCTCTAGACCCTTCACCAGCTTCGTTGTCCTTCTCTGGACACACTCCAGCACCTCAGTGTCCTTCTTGTAGTGAGGGGCCCAAACCTGAACACAGGAGTCGAGGTGCGGCCTCACCAGTGCTGAGTACAGGGGCACGATCACTGCCCTACTCCTGCTGGCCACACTATTCCTGATACAAGCCAGGATGCTGTTGGCCTTCTTGGCCACCTGGGTACACTGCTGGCTCATATTCAGCTGGCCGTCAACCAGCACCCCCAGGTCCTTTTCTGCCGGGCAGCTTTCCAGCCACTCTTCTCCACACCTGTAGTGTTGCATGAGGTTGTTGTGACCGAAGTGCAGGACCTGGCACTTGGCCTTGTTGAACCTTATACAATTGGCCTTGGACCATCGATCCAGTCCGTCCAGATGCCTCTGCAGAGCCTTCCTGCCCTCAAGCAGCTTGACGCTCCCGCCCAGCTTGGTGTCATCTGCAAACTTACTGAGGGTGCGCTCAATCCCCTCATCCAGGTCATTGATAAAGACATTAAACAAGGCTGGCCCCAGTACTGAGCCCTGGGGAACACCGCTTGTGACCGCCCACCAACTGGATTGAACTCCATTCACCACCACTCTCTGGGCATGGCCATCCAGCCAGTTTCTAACCCAGCNCCAGCCTTTTCCTCATCCCTGGTGACCATGTTTCCCCCTGCATCCAATAGGGGGTGGAGATTCGCCTTGGCTCCCTTTTTATTGTTAATGAACTTGTAAAAACTTTTTTTATTTTCTCTTACAACAGTGGCCAAATTGAGTTCTAGCCATGCTTTTGCCTTTCTAATTTCCTCTCGGCTTGACCTAATGATATCCCTGTACTCTTCCTGAGTTGCCCACCCCTTCTTCCAAAGGTGGTAAACTCTCCTTTTTTTCCTGAGTCCCAGCAAAATCTCCCTGTTCAGCCAGGCCGGTTGTCTTCCCCACCAGTTCATCTTACTGCACATGGGGATGGCCTGCTCCTGCACCTTTAAGATTTCCTTCTTGAAGAATGCCCAGCCTTCTTGGACCCCTTTGTCCTTCAGGACTGTCTCCCAAGAAGAGGTCCTCCAGTTTTAGCTGCTAACACTGTTGATCGGGATTTCTCTTGGAAACTCTCACTTACTTATATTTACAGGGAACAGTGAGCTCAGATGGTTTAGCAAGGCCTAAAGCTGGCATAGGCGGAAAACTTGCTGCCTCTTGCCTGTTGAGACAGATCAAAGGGAAAAGCTCAGCACATGCCAATAGGAGTGTCTGAGAGATGCCAATCTCCTGTTCCCAGATTTCTTATGTTTCTGGTCTCCCAAAACATGTTTCTCTGTGCAACAGAGGCCTAAATCTCTCCTAAATAATTATTCAGAAATAGGAAAGAAATAACAATGTGATGCCCCGCCCCTGCATTGACGGATGCAGCTGAGCCATAGCACAGGGAGGTGAGATCTCTGTGTTCCCAGGGAGGGAACAGTACATGCTTCCTCTGTAAATTGTTCTAATTATGGCCTAATTACTGTACCTGGAAGAAATCCTTCAGATGCTCTGCACTGAAGTCTCACCTTTAAATTTTGACGAACAGCTGCAAATTGTTTCCAAAGTCATTAAGCTACTAGTGAGAAAGTCACCAGCTAGCTTGGTAGCATAGTTTTAACACCCCCTCAGTTTCCTTCATTCATTTTTCTTTGTTCTGAAGCTTATATGCAATCCAGAGACAGGATTATATTACCGTTTCCCTCTGAGAGAAGAGGTTATGGCAGACCAAGGTGCTTCATACAGTTCTCTTCAAATCAGGCTCAAAAACCAAAGTCTGACAGCAGCTTAATACATTACCGTCTATGAAGACCATGAATTGGAGCCCTCAGCTGTCACAGTTCATACACTGGAGAATAAATGTAAATGGATAACAGCTTAATTTAGTGGGCTCAGCTAGGACGTTGCCTGCTCTGTCACCTTTTCCACAGAGGTTGTCATTTGGGTTAAGATGCAGAGCAGACAAGTAGAAACTGTAAAGTTAAAGTGTCCAGCATAAATCCTGAGTCCTCCAGTCCTCTTCCATACAAGCTTTGTTGTTCCATTTTTACTCACATTAACATGACTACCAGATACTGCGTATCTGAAGCACATTTTAGTTCTAGGTAGGCCATCCTCTTGAGAAGTCTTAATGACTGATGACAAAACCTGAATCAGGCAGTTCCTCACCCATTTTTCTGCCATGTATACAAAAGACATGAAGTCACAGCAGGGCTTATCGCATCAGTGCAGTATATGATATTCTACTTTTATCTAGGAAAAGGAGGAGCTAGAATGAAGACATATCCTTGATGTCATGTTGTGGTCCTTAGGACCATTTTGAACACAAGACTCCAGTCCTTGATCTAACCACTGGATATTATTTGATAAAATCATTTTGCTGTGAAAAAAAAAATTAATAAGTTTTCAGAAGTGTCAAATGCTAGTTCTCATGCTGCTGTGAGATCTGTATCTGGTATGAGCCCTCCAGTTTGCTATTTGCATGGCAAAGAGACACATGTGTAGGTGGAATATTCATGAATGTTCTGGTTTTTCAGGAAAATGTTTGTGCTGTTGTTTCTGGAAGACCTAGTACGGGTCATGTTAAATCACAAGGATTCATCAATGTTAAACCACTCCGTTCAGCCGTACCCAGGAAGCTCTAGGAGACAATCGCATTGGAGAGCTGGACAAGTAACCTCCTTGGTCTTCTTCCCAGCTAAATGCACCTACAAATGTGACTGGATCTATTTGCTGAAGGCCTTAAGACATCAGTGCTGTGGAGCACTGATAAATGCATTAATACACTCTCACTCATCTACAGGTTGTGTAACTGAATGCCCTACAGAACAGATGCCTTAAAGATATGAAATGAGGATACAGGGGAATACTGCAACTTTTTTTGCATAAACTGGTTACACACAGTCCAGTGCAAAAATGATCATCCATCCAATAAAAGCAAAGCACAGCCCTGGAGTCCTTATTGCTCTTTTATTTGTAAAAGAAACAGGGCTCCAGTACCATTTAATAAAAGTTACCATACAAGGAAGATATTTTTTCAGGCTTCAGAACACTTCTGCCAACTTTGATTTTGATCAGATATTAGTATTTAAACCAGTTATAAATATTATGTAAAAGACCATACATCAGATAATTCAGCCACCACATGATTTTCTGCATTTTCATCTTAGGACACAGGGAAATTATACCAGGGACATCTGATCATAAACTTAAGACAAGTTTATATTAATTAGAATTCCTTCTTTGCCAAACTATTTAGGAAAGCCAAGAATCTTACTGTATTAATGAGAAAAAAATAAACAACCTTGTTCATTAAACTTAGTAGACCTGGTTGGATCTGAAATTCTGTGTAACTTAAAACCAATATCAACAACGCTCTATAATGGAGGGCAGTTATTCCACAGCAGGTGAAGAATGTAATAGAGGAAAAAACAGAAGTGATACAAGACCAACAACAAAGGAGAAAAGTAATTTTTTTCATTGGCTTACTGCCTGACATTTGTACATTATTCTTTGAAAGGTAGGGCAGGCAATGACTACACATCAAGGAGGAGAGAAGAGAAGGGAAGAGAGGAGAAGAGAAGAGAAATAACTAGTAATATCCAAGTAGAATATGAGCAGACATGAAAGGCAAGGTGAGGCCTAGCAGAGAGCAGGTACCCTTTTTTTTGGCACAATCTGTGGCATAGCTGTGATTCCTCTGGAGTTCTCTGAGCACAGCACGGTATGTCAAGAGAAAGAGAAATGTGATATTCACAGTAGTAACAGAATAAATATATTGCCAA
>VZTL01020640.1:9809-27573 GCA_013400535.1 Scopus umbretta
AAAAAAAAGAAAGAAAGAAAAAAAGAAAAAAGAAAACAACCGAAAAAACTATTAGGCCAGGAGCCATATCGAGCGGCATCTGTTCTCTAGCATTTGGCATGAACCTGGAAGAAGAGTACAAAGCTAGCGTAAACATGTAGAGTAGAATAATAATTTGTCAGAATTGCAATCAGATTTGTACTGTTGGGCACCCATTAGCCTGCAGATCCAGTGTTCGTGATAGTGGAACTTGATGTTGTTATAATGGATTTTCCTTGCAAATCTTATGGAAGGATGAAAGTGTGTGAATGGTCCTCAAAGGGTGGAGAAGCCCATGTGAGACCCCCCCCATACCGGTGTGTCTGAGTTATGGTAGGCATGTTACAGAGATACAGGCACATTTTTGCTGCGTGGAAGCTAAGTCAGAGTTGTTGTGTTGGGTCTGGGACAAGAAATCTAACTTCCTTTGAAAAAAAAGTAGTTTCCAAATGACTTTTTGTGTGGTTTCTGATACAGAGTTGGAATGAGCGGGTCAGTTTGTCTAAAGCACAGACGTGCGTCTTGTCTGTTCCTGACCTGTGGCACATCTAGTTCTTGAGTAGATCTTGAGGCCAGCATCTGTATAGACAGTTGACTCCTTTTTTATGGCTGATATGTTTTATGCCTGATAAATTTTGGGAGTTCAGGGACTTTTTGTAGCGGCATTAAAAATTACCTAGGATATTGTGATACTATGCTGATTCTAATTGAACAGCGGTGGTATAAACCACAGGCCCATCCTCCGGGAGGGGGATCTTCCAGATAACCAGTGGCTGTGGCTCGGTGGTTTCAGATGATCGAGGGAGAACAGCGTGACAAGTTACCTACACTGTAATACAATTTCGTTGGCACTACAGCATTGCTGAGCATCACAGGGACATGCGTAGGTTGAGAGCCTGAGAAGAGGCATGCTGAAGTGGACTTTGTTTTGAGCAGTCAATATCGATCCTGGTGTGGTCCCAGGGACTGGAAGACCATGAGCAGTTTGGGCATGGCTTATAAGCCTTAGTGCACATCCTGGTTTTACCTGCTGGGTTTTGGTGTTTTTTTGGTTGTTTGGTTTTGGTTTGTGGTTTTTTGTTTGTTTGTTTGTTTTGGGTTTTTTGGGGTTTTTTGGTTGGTTGTTTTTGTTGTTTTTTTTTTTTTTAAATTTCATTTTATTTATTTATTTTATTAATCCTAGTTTTACCGGTAAGGAATCTACTTCACATGCACCACAACTGCTCCAAGGTGCAAAACAAAAGTAGGGGCAAGTGGGAGAGATTTCATTTAAAAGTGCACTTGGAGCTAAAACAGTAGCATGGGTGCGTTGTACTTTGCCATATTTCCTGTATATCCACAGAATGTTTTGAGGAAAACTTGGAATTTTTCAAAGGGCCTCAAGGATCTTGTTACATTTTCAGATTGGTTTTGGGACATACTGGTGCAAATATCTTGAGATATTTTTAATGGGCCCTTTGCAAATTAGGCTAGAAACCTAAGACTGGTAGGAATTATGTGTCATTTGTACTTATTTTTGGCTCATTTTTCTGTGTCTTTTCAGTTATTTAATTGCCGTATCTAAAATAAAGAGCAATATTAATATCTGTTAAGTGCCCAAAATAAGTAGTCGATTGCACATGGAAATAGTGGATTTTGGGGGAGATGAACCAGCATTAGTGAAGTAGATTTGTTAGTATGTGGGGTATGCATGTATGTGCATGGGTATGTACATAAAGAGATTATTTTTTTCCTCTAATTTTCTTCTTTTCGGCTTTTCCTCCTCTATTTGTGTTTCTATTTCCATTTATATGATGCCAGTTTTAAGAAATCTTCTTCATCACCTCCCATGCGAGCCTTGGGGCCGTGTTGGAGCTTTAGGGAAAATGGAGTTTCACGTGGTTTGTAGGTTAGCGGGTTTATTTTTTTCCCATTGCTGTTTTTCTTTGGCAGACATGGCAAAGTGTAACTGCAGCATGACTTGGAGGGGTGGCTGTGTGTCTTGAGCACTGAGAGCAACATGGCCGGTGGCTTTGGGGTTGGTGGATCCCTTCTCCGTCCCACTTCTGCTCCTTTTCACTGTCATCCCCTCCCTGCCGCTCTCTCGGGTCATTCCTGCTGGTTGCTTCCCGGGAAGCTATGAGCGAGAAGGGAGGCAGCACAGCTCCTAGGGCTGGAAAGAGCAGCAGCTTTCCCATCTCGTGCAATGGGGCTCACACAGCTCTGAGCTGCTTCTTCAGCTGTCGGCAAAGTCTGCTCCCGCGGCGGGAGGTGGCCATGCTGCAGAGCCCTTTGCTGGGGGATGTTTGGCTTTGCCCTAGTCTTGAGGGTTGGCAGCATTAAGACCGGCAGCCAGAATCAAGCCCGGTATCAATTTAGAATTTGTCAAAGAGAAATAATTATTGCATCCTCTCCTATCTGTACTTTTGCTAGATTTTCTCTTTAATGCGATAGTTTGCTCTTGGGAAGGGAAGGCAGGTGATTTGGTGTTCCTTGTTCGCACAATTCCTCACTTCCCTTGGCTGTGTGATGGCCCAGGGATGGTTGGCTCCGCGGCGCTGGCTGAGCGGCTGGGCCTGTGGTGGTGGGGTAAACACAGACAGGAGTTTTCAGAAAATTTAAATATGCACTGAAAAAAATGGATAAAGCAATTCCTTGGTAAAAAACGGGAACCTTTTGCACCCTTTTTAGTTTTATGTCCTCATCGGGCAAGCGGTGTATTTATTGAACACATTTCCGTGTTTTGCGAGTTGTTACAGTACAAAAGCCAGTGTTGCACTGCCACCTCTTGATAGCTGGGCAGGACAGCATGTGGCAGTACTTGTCCTTACTCATCAAAGCATCTTGTGGAAAACGCGTTGAACCAGCCTTGAAAAATGACACTCATTTGACTTGGGCAGGATGAATAACACTTTCGACAGACACGCAAAACGGTAGCTTTTTTTGTTTAGCTATCCAGCTACGTAACAAGTGAATTTATGTGGCATCTCCACAACTCCGCTTTGAGTGGGGAGTCCTCTTTATATTAATAATGCAGGTCTTCTCTATGTAGCAAATAGCACTTGCATCCGATTTCTGCATTTTGATCTATCTTTTTGGACAGTGCAGCAAGATTTTAAAAAACAGCAACAGATCCATGAAACAGATACTACTGTTTGTGTGTATATGTAAAAAGGCTTCTTTACGAGTAATTTTAAATTTAATTACCTTTTTTTCTGAAGGAGAATATTGTTCATTTTCCTACAGAACTTCTCTGTACCAAGCAGTCTTAAATAAAGATGATTTGTGCCAGGTATGACAACAAAACATAGCTGAATAAAATTAGTGTTTGGTCCTGCACATGGCAGAATTGCTTGCTAATGCATGAAATGGCTAAACATGACATTAATTTCACACACTGCTCAGTAAACGAGCCCTCAATGTACATTGTGATTTGGCAGGTATACCTTCTACATCAGGCATTGCTGGAGGCTGTGGATGGAGGTGGGTAGGGTTAATATCAGTGTACCTTTTCAAGTTGTGTTGCACTAGCTAGAAGTTATTGTACTGGAGCAGTTATTTTTTTCTTTAGGAATTAGAAGGATTTCAGTAGCTCTGCATTTTTATTTCCTTAAGAAACTATAGCCATCTTCCCCTCTTTGGCAGCGCAGTATGCTCGAGCTGCTCTACAAGCATGAGAGCTGGGTTTCTGTGGATGTGTCCAGCATCGTGTATAGCCCCCCGTTTCCCATGCAGGATAACCCTGGCTCTCCCTCTCGGGTCCCACTGGCCCCAGGTGGGTCTGAGCCCTCCCTGCACAGCTCACAGACTGTGTCATTTTTCCTGTGCCCTCTCCAAACTGAGCGGGCGGTGCGCGCTGCCCTCCCTCCTACCCCCGGCTATTACCTGGGTGGGTGGCCACGCAGCTGGGGTAGGTTTGGGGGTGTCCACACGCTCATCAACTCACCAGGGTTTATGTGTGGTTTCGGGTAAACACACTCCTTTTGATGTCGGACTTCATTCTGTAGCCTCTCCTCTTGAGTTTAATTGGGTCTTTTCAACATATGAGGACTTCTAGGAAAGTCACGTCTTGGAGAGCTCTTCCCACTGTCAAATTTGGTTGCAATTCACTGGTAAAATTCAAAAGTTAGATGAAAGAAAGACAGTGTGGTCTTTTTCTCCTGTTTCTTTGGGAAATCTTGATAGGAAAAGATGCCTAGAAAGAATATGTATGGCAGCCTTATAAAGCCGATCGTAACCTTGTAGTTGGTGCTTACTGCTGCGTTCACCGGTTTCCCACTTCGAGCAACGGTGGTGAATGCCCTGACCACGCAGCCATGTAGCAAGAACTTTTTATTTTGAACGGTACAAGAAGACCTGTTCTCTAGTCCTTTTTTCACATCAGATCCAGGTCACACTTTGCCAAATAACTGTAGGAAAGTCGCTTACCTTCTCAGACTCCAGTTCCGTAGAAGAAAACGCTGCTGGTGGGCAATTGGGTAACAACCTTGAAGGTCTGCTGATGAAAAGTGCTGGGTGGGTGCTAGGAACAGGAGATGGGCCTTATTTCATACTATGTTCTGGCAGCTGATATTTTTACTTGTTTACTAGAAGTCATGGAAAGATAAGGATTTTCAGACATACAGAAGTCATGAGAATGTTCTCAAAAATGATGCTTAAAGTTAGAAGAAATACTGTATTTGTCCCTTCATCTTTGTGTTTTAAAGACTCTTGTTGCTTCATGTTTTCAAAATTTGTCATCAGAAGTAGATACAGTCTGATACATTGTTTGTCTTGCTAAATATTTACCATTAATGAAATAAAGGGAAAATTACATGTATATATATCCATCAATATTTTTAAAGCATTGATTGAAACCCTAGAGAAATGCTTCTGAAAGTGGTCTGTTTAAAGTTTATCACTAATTTCAGGAATTTTGCAAAGCATAATTGTAGGGCTGAGATGTTTTCTAACTTTTAGTGGAAATAGCTGGGCTTTCTTTGAAACAGATACAATGTTGTGCCCCATATTGCTCCTCTTTACTACAGCAGCAGTACCTGAAATTGAAGTAGAAAGTAAAAGAGAACTTGCCCGGATACCAACGTGAAACCAGGGTCTTTGTTAGCCAGGCAGAGAGAAATCCACGTTTTGAAAAATGTGTTCCATAGCAATAATGTTGAGTAGCTGAAGCTCACTTGGTTATTTTTTAAAAACCTGTGAAATTAGGCCTGTTTAGTACTGGTATTAAGCAGCATAGTTCCCCAGTCCATACTAATTTGCATCATTTGAGAATCTGGCCCTTCAATATTTAATTTACTGACCTTTATGTTGTGGTGAGACAAATGACTTTTTAATGACCACAGTAGGCTTATTTGCACTATAAAATAAAACCATTGTCTATGCTACCAGGGAGCTACTTACTTTATACGTATAGCATTTGCTGAGAAATACATACTAGGTACTAAAGATATTTAATTGACCTACTTTTTTATTTTCAGGGTTGTGTCCTTTGTTGTGACCTCATGGTTTAACTGGGAATAAAGATGAGTATAAGCAGTGATGAGGTTAACTTCCTGGTATATAGATACTTGCAAGAGTCAGGTGAGTTTTTACAATCCTGGTTGTTAAACAATGCATAGTTTATTTGGTATTCATCCACAACTGCCTTTAGCAAATGCAGACTCATTTAATTATTTTGCCAGTAGGCATGTGCTTCTGTCTGAACTGTTTCTTGGTGTTTCTTCTCAACAAGAGAATGAATTCCTGCCAAGTTACCTTCTGTAACTTAATCAGATTTCGTCATTTGGAGTCTTCAGACAGCAGTCAACCAACTAAGGACTCACCTGATGGCTAGAAATGCATTTTCCTGGAGATCACTTGTCTACAGGGTGACAGTGACACTTCGCACCATTTTCTTTGGGGCTACTTGAAGAAGAAAAAGGGATGACCACCTAAATGCTGTTTTTTCTGTTCTGTCTTGGAATGATGGTGTTCCTGCGAGCTGGTCTTCCGTGGCATAATTTCTTGCCTGAATGTGACTGTAGGAGGGCAGATGTTGCTGTATGTCAAAAGAAGAAGTAGCAACTGTGATGCTGCTGTATTTCAACAAAGAAGTGGCAACTGTGACCATATGACTTGTATCATTTGAATCTAAATAAAGATGAACAGATTTTTTACAGGAATGACTCTTGGGTTCTCAAAAGCCTCCCTTCCTGCAAGACATTTTGTTGGAGGATTTTGTCCTTCGATGTCAGGCTAGCCAAAGCTTCCTGCTTCTTAGGAGGAAGAGCAAAAGACAGATGAATATTGTCAAACTTGAAAACAAACTTCACGCTTCTTGAAAATGCATTTGACTGATGCAGCATCTGTGTCCTGCTTACGTCCACTGCTCGTGGACTTCTCTAATTGAGACAAAGAAGCACCAGAGGCAATGGTGGATGGCAGAGCTTTTCAGTCTTTGCTTGTCAGAAGAAAGCAGAAACTCATTGTTCCACCTGAATCTACTGAAAACTATTATATGTTCTTATTCCAGTTGCAGATTGCTTTTGTCACAGAAGCCAAACTTAGAAAATTGCTTGATCTTCATCTGAAAGTTTGCAGGCAGCTTCCTCGTTACCTGACAGAAGGAAAAAAAAAATATCAGTAGTTTAAGAAAAAATTCTGTGACAGTAAAGTTAATTTGCTGAAACAACTATTTTTTCTGCAGGTTAAATTCGCCTTTTCAGGGTGATCAAATAAATAGCAAGCAACTACCAGTGCTGCACTATAACATGCTTGCCACTTCATAATCAGCGCATAATACTGATGTAGTTCTAAGTGCCAAAACATACACAATTATGACAGGACCGTAGAATTCACAAAGTGAATTCTGTTCTACTTACAGATCTATTTCACTTTCATGGGTAACAAATCACTGAGTAAAAATAACAAGTGAGTCTTGGTGTCTTGGAGATATATACTTACTTTATATTTTTCTGTTTATTCATGCAGAATTGTTTTGCCAATGATACCATAATTAATAATTTCTATATTTATGTGTAAACTTATTTTTTGTCTTTTTGTACATTTAAACTAGAAACATATAAGAGGGACACAACAGAGGTGTTTTGACGAGTTTTTTTTTTTCAGTCTGTAAGCATGCTATTAGTTTCTATAATTTACTTGGATTTGTAAACTGAAGATTGTACAACAGTATGGCAAGTAGCATTGTCTATCTGTAAATCAATTATGATGTGTTTGCCTTGTCTTTAGGGTTTTCCCATTCAGCATTTACCTTTGGTATAGAGAGCCATATCAGCCAGTCTAATATAAACGGTGCTCTGGTGCCACCAGCTGCGTTGATTTCCATCATCCAGAAAGGTCTACAGTATGTAGAGGCAGAAGTCAGTATTAATGAGGTAAGAAGGCTTTGCCTACAGGAGCATTATGTCCTTGCTTGCAGTACGTTTGAATGTTAGTATTTCTTCTTAACTTTCTTGTATCCTATTTATCTACTTTTACTTCAGATTCCTTACTGCTGGTGTTCACCATGACTCCAGTGGTGGAACCAGAATGGAGTGACATAACTGGGTAGGGGTTCTGCCCAGTGCAGCCACACAACACCAGGCATGGTGTTCTGGCTCATTGCTTAAAGGTCCGTTGTCTGTAGAGTTTTTACCCTAATACAATGTTGTAGTAAATCCAGACAAGTGCAATAAGATAATCGTTGAGACAAATAACCTCTTAATTTTTATTTTCGTAGACTTGCACTAGGGAGGTGGGAGAGCACTGTGCATCTCCCATTTGGGTGATGTGTCGTTATAATGAAGTAATGAGAGCCCAAAGGCAAAGTTTCCAAATAGAGAGAGGGTTTCAATTTGTGGCAGGAAGGATGAAGGTATATGCCAGTTTGCTTTTTGCCTCTGCTGGCTAATTCATCTTGAGCGGGATCTATTAAATTTGGTGTTTAAATAGTTATTCCAGCAGTACAGAAGGCTTATGTATCTTTCTGCCTGATGCTGCAGATACTCACCCTCAATTTCCATTTCATTTATGCCTGGAAGGTTAGCAGCCTTTGTATATGTCAGTTATATTACAGGAGGAAACTCTTTTTTTCACTAATTCTGCTCACTTTCGGGTCTCCCTTATGTCTTCTGTTTATGTGTGGTTTTCATAGTCCCAGTGTAGCAAATCTTTTCCTGTAGGAAGCCTCAGAAAAATAAGGCAAGTGGTTGGAATAGAAGAAGGAGACCCTATATTTATCACAAGGAATCCTTCTAGCTCCTAAAAATAGATCCTTACAAAGCCCTAGCATATGTATAAGGGTATTTTTAACTGGGTCTTGTCCATTTCAGGATAAAATTCTTCCTTGTTGTTTGAAAGCATGCCAGCGCTGTTTAAAAAAAGGAAGAAAACTAGTCAACTCTCCAGATAATGTTTATGGAAAGTATTAGTCTAATAAGATAGAATAACTTCACAAGCCAGTGACCTGACTTGCAATGTTTGCAGCTCTTCAAACAAACCATTAGATTTTGTTGCAGCCACTCATGTCTGAAATCATATTCATAGATAGCTTACAGTACTTTTTGCTTTAGCAGATGATTTAGCAAACTCGAGGCATAAAAGCTTTGATTCCAGAAGCTCTGCCAGAGGCCTGTAGTGGCTTTTTTTGCATATTTATAGTGGCCATTTAACTTTAGTCTAAAATTCCAATCCTAACCACAACAATGATGAGATACCACTTCCAGCACCATTTGTAAACTGTTTTATTATATTAAATCAAAACTTTTGCTTTAGTTCTCCTTGGAATTTTTGCCCATAATTTTAATTTGTACTTGGTGTTGTCTTTTTTGTTTTGTTTTGTTTTCTCCCTCTGCTGTAATTTAGGATGGTACCTTGTTTGATGGTAGGCCGATAGAGTCTCTCTCACTGATAGATGCAGTAATGCCTGATGTGGTACAGACAAGACAACAGGCCTACAGAGATAAACTTGCACAACAGCAGGCAGCAGCTGCAGCAGCTGCAGCCGCGACTAACCAACAGGGATCAGCGAAAAATGGAGAAAATACTGCAAATGGAGAAGAGAATGGAGCACATACTATAGCAAGTAAGTTGAGACAGAAATGACCTTAATGTATGCTAATGCCATTTCCTTGTCCTTTATCATAGTACGAGCTCGTAGGACGAGCTAGTAGACAATGAGGTAAATGTGTAGAGGTACTGGTAACCCTTCAGCTTGCAAAGAATACCTTCGTCGTAGGTGATACTTTAACAGATGGTGTCTCACCTTTGACTGTCTCCAGTTTGATGCTTGGAATTGCAGGAGGAGATGCAAACTTCTGAATTCATTAATTCACAGTATTCCATTGACCAGTATCACTTCCAGTCCTGCTCCTTTCCCACTATCTGAAGGTTTTTTGCAGGACCCTCTGAGACCTCTTGCATAAAGACAAAAAAAATAATAATAATTAAAAAAAAAAAATCAGAGACAACTCTTTAAATATTGCATCTCCTCAACTTTGGGCCCTCTACAGGGAATAGGGAGTGAAGTCTGCTAATTGCAGCTGGTTAAAACTGAGCATTGCTTGTGAAGCTCTGGAAACTACTTTTGACAGGTTCTGCTAACCTCATGAGTCGGAGAGCTGTAACCCGTGCTCTGTAGGACAGACTTCCTTGTCATGCTGAGATCATCATTGTTGCTGAGACAAATCCTGTGTCATTTGTGTCCTTTATCAGTATTAGGTTTTGTGATTTGCTATTCAGAATTATTCGATGCCACTGCTTGCAGGTTTGGTTTATTCATTGGTTCCATTTTAGTTGTGATTGGTGAAACAAAGTGAGTTGTGTTTGTCATCACTGGTCAAAGGAACATACCTTACAGTCAGGCTTAGTGTAGAAAAGTTCAGGTCAGGCATTAAAACGTGATTTTGAAAATATTGTTCTGGAAGTCTGAATTACACATCTGAGAGGGGGAGCTGCAGCTCTTGCTCTAAAAGCACCTGAAGAAAAGGCATTTTTGAGAGAATATTCCTATCAAGCCATGTTCAGGTTTTGCATTCTACAGCTGGATTTTACTAGGTTTTTTCATCATTATGTATGATGAATAAACTGGAAATACAATCTTTGGCTTAAACAAATAAGCTCTCTACTTTGATGCTTTCATTTAAAAATCTCAAAAGACTATTTACTTTTTAACTGTGAGCTGGATAGAATAAGCAGAAACTTCAGATCTCAGCCAGTGTTAAATGTGATATACCAGCAGCCCCTACTGGCTGGTACACCAAATTATACTGGCATGGATTCTCTTTAATTGAAGCAATGTTTTGTACGGTGCTCTTTCTTAAAAATATGCATGTGCTAATAGCCTTTTCTGTTTTCTCACACATACAAACAGTGACAGAAACCCTTAATGTTAAATTAAGCAATAGATGTGAAACAGTTTGTTTAACCACAGTGAATAAATACGGAGCAGGTGAACTGTTCAGCATTTTTTATGTTCTGCATTTACAGTCGGTGTGAATTTATTTTTAATAATAGAAAATAATTGATGGTAGCTGCCAAGAAAACTGTTTTGTCAGCTGAATTGCCCCCAGTATGTTTTACAGAACAATATGGATTCAACATCACTACCGCGCAGAAAGCTATGTATTGCCACGATTCCACGGTAATTGCCGATGGAATTTAAAAAGCTCTGTTATCAGTTTACTGTATCACCAAATGTCATTATATTAAATAAAGCCATTTTGTAAATGAAGTGTCTGAGATGTAGATTTAAAACCTGTTTGACTGCAATTGGTGGAGAGAGATATTTTTGAAAAAGTGCGTCATAAATGTATTTTTAAGTACAAGATAGAGTAGTAACATATTCTACTATGCCCTGTCATACCTGAAAAACTGTGAGTACTTTTAACATCAGCGTTTATTTTTTAACATAGCAAAAAATTAACTTTTGGCTTCAACTTTGAAGTTTTAAAATTAAATGCATTTGGATGCTGAGGCTTAGAAGGGCTAAGAGCTTTCTCACATTTTTGAAAGTCCCCATGTGTTTATAGTTCTTCATAAATTGGAACCAGAAAAATAAAGGAACATTACAGCTTTGTCAAATTTTGATCCACATAAGTTGTGAATTAATTGTTATGCTTACCCCAGAAGACTATGAACCATACAGTAGTTACGATGTATCGTCCCAAAATATTAAAATCCACCTCTCTCTACTGTTGTTTCCCATAATGCAGATAATCACACAGATATGATGGAAGTAGATGGAGATGTTGAAATCCCTCCCAACAAGGCAGTGGTGCTGCGTGGCCATGAATCTGAAGTCTTCATCTGTGCCTGGAATCCCATTAGCGACCTTTTGGCCTCAGGGTATGTGCATTAACCGTGTGTGTACGCGATATCAGTGCTCGTTGGCACACTTCTGTATGTTGATGGTAACCAGTTAAAATAATACCCGCCCCAACGCCCTCTACATCAAATGCCACAACATTTGCTGTTTTGAGAGGAACACTTTTAAATGGAATTAATTGGGAGAAGGAGTTATATTCTCATTAACTGTTTTGTAGATCTGGAGATTCAACAGCACGGATATGGAACCTCAGTGAAAACAGCACGAGCGGCTCTACGCAGCTGGTACTTCGACACTGTATACGAGAAGGAGGGCAGGATGTACCCAGCAACAAAGATGTGACATCGCTGGATTGGAACGTAAGTAGAAATGGCAGTGCTCAAAATACTCCCAAGAAAATTGTACCTATAATTTTGCATAGTCAAATTTTAAGTGACAGCAACTGTGTATCCTCTGCTATGGCTCCTGAAATATTTCTGGGTTTGCGTTGCATTGTAATTTCTTGTCTTGTACTTTGGCCCCTTCTTTTTAATAAGTTGTAGTCAATGGAATAAATATCATAAATCTTAGGCAGATGTATTCTACCTGAAATGTGCTTTGTGCTCTTTAGCTTTGCGTCATACAGTAAAAACAAATAAATAAAATAACCTTTTTGCTGACAGAGTGAAGGTACACTTCTGGCAACTGGGTCTTACGATGGCTTTGCAAGGATATGGACTAAAGATGGTAAGTGAAATACTTCTAATTTCCAGTATATTTTCCTGTATTGTGGCTCGGAGCACAGTTTTTTTATTTTTTTAATGTATTCATATCAATATAAATTTTCAGGTAATCTTGCCAGCACCTTAGGGCAACATAAAGGTCCTATATTTGCGTTAAAATGGAACAAGAAAGGAAACTTCATTTTAAGTGCAGGAGTGGACAAGGTGAGATAATCTTCGGTAAAATTAAAATTCTTTCCTTCACCGTTATAATCGAATTGTAAGCATAATAGCAAAGCTATAGAAAGTAAGTAAATTAAACTAAAGGCATGGGACGTAAATATGTACTTACAAAGAACTTGTTATGCTAGCTATGTTTCCTCGTGTTTTATGGTAGTTTATTGAGATATTTTAATTTATTAGATTTCGGTGTCCCTGGATCTCTTCCCGATTAGGTTAGCGTAGGTTGGAAATTGCAACTGTAAGTGCGTTGAACACAGGAACATTAAACCTTTGTAAAACTGAATCATCTAAAATTTAATGAAGCACTCTATGCAAAGCCTCAGAAAAAAGTCGTACTGGAGGAATAGGTTCAGGCTGATTTGGATATCAGTCAAGCCTGAGAATGATTAAAAAGGTTAGAGCTGGGACATAAGAAAAGTCAATATATCTGGCTGGGGAGGTGCCGGTAGTGTAATGCTGTGAGGCTCATTGTTTAACTGTGCTTTATTTCACATCTCTAAACAAGCTTAAAGACTCACAAGGTCTTTGAATTTAAAGCTGTTGGTAGTGCGAGAGATTTTATGAATGGTAGGAAGAGCGCATAGTGATGAAGAATAAACTTAAGACCAATTCAAAGAACAGAATAGACTATTCAAAGAGTAAGAAGAGTTTAGTTTTTCCTCTGTAACTGATTCAAGGTGCAGAAGTAAACACAGGCTTTCTCTTAGCAAGACTGGCAAACTGCAAGCTCAGTAAGACCACAGATCCACAGTCCTTAAAACTGGCAGTGTCACTGTAAACCAGTAGATTTTCTCCTTTATTTATTTTTTTTTTTTCCTGCACACATTTAACCTCTTTTGCTTTAGTGCCCAGCTTTTTAAATGCTTGTGCTGGCACAGAGAAATGAAAAGTAGATGTCTCAAAGCATGGAAAGGACGGGTTTCTTCTTTTGGCGGCTGTGATGGCTTACACCGTTTTTTAAATCTTTATGGAGGTACAGCTGTAATTTGCAGAAAAATATTCTGGAGGAGATAGAAGCCTCATTTTAGTCAGTAAAAGTCCTTGGACAAAGCAACTGAGATTATGCTTTGAAAAATATTCTGCATTAGCAGAGAGATTGACCCATCCTTATGCTTCTTTTCCATAAATAATTTGTGTGGTCAGTTCGCGCTTCCACTGAATTCAGTGTCAAAATTTTCATTGATCGTTGAGGTAGGTCAGGAGTATTGGCATATAATAAGGTGATTATAAAATACTAACTTTGTCATGTAGGATTTATTTCATCAGAAGGACATCAGAAGTATTGGCAGAGAACAACTCAGAACAAAACTACATCCTTAAATCAAATCTTTCAGATTCTTAAATATGAGACTAAATGTTATATAAAGATCTCCTTAGGGACAAATGAGTATTTGAAATTACAATTTAAATATGCAAGTATTTGAAATTAAAATAGGTGTGTGGAGTGGATTACAAGAATATAAATAGGACTAAGGAGATAAATTTATTTCATTCTTGTTTATTAAAAAAAAATAGCCCACAACCCCCTTCTTCCCTTCAGACCCCAAAATGTTGTGATTAAACACATTTCTAATATTGCAACGTATTAAGGTATTCTACTGTTGTCTCTACACCTACTACCATTTCCTTTAGTACTGGGTAAAACACTAGAAATACATAACTGGGAGCAGCTTTGGGCAATGGGGGATAGGCTAGGTAGTCTGATACAGGTGAATGGTGGTAGTTGTCGGGAAATTAGCAATTTGTACAAGTTTGTTTATTGTTTGTTTATCTGTTTAATACAGACCACAATTATTTGGGATGCCCACACTGGCGAAGCCAAGCAACAGTTTCCTTTTCATTCTGGTAAGTCTTGAGTCCTTCAGGATTGTCATCTAAAAAGACCAAAAAAGTGTTATTTATTAAAATAAATGGAAAAAATCAGAAGTTCACAGTGCTTATTTATGCCATTTTAAAATCTTACAGGCAGTCTTTGGATACTGACTCCCATATTTATAGACTTAGTACTTTTGAGTATGTAAGCAAAGATAGAATTGTTCTGATTTTATAACTTTATAACTCACAATTTTATCGCAGTTCTATGAAAGTCATAAGAGATAATCCGTGTTACTGACTTTCTGTAGTACAGTGGCATACAAATCAAGTGGGTGGGCCCTGAAGGATTTGTGTTTATCAGCTAAGGACTGCATTTGTCATCTTCCTGCTACAGTAATCCCAGCTCCGCATCCCATTGTTCTGCGCTGCCTGCTGTGCTGTCCCCAATTTGTTTGGCCACAAACCAGCTGAAAGGCTGTTCACTGGCCAGCTGGGATGAGAGTGCAGCCTCTCAGGAGGTCAGACAAATTGCTTTGTGGGCTGCATGCTGTGCAAGCCTGCCAGAATCAGCTGGAAAATAGAATAAAGAGGATGACGAACATGTCATTGAAGGGCCTTTAAGAAATGTGTCTCATTTCCACTTTTTATTCTGCTCGCACTACGTTTTCAGTGGCATGACAACAATCAAAAACATCAATTCTTGATTTACTCCAAGCAATTCTGTGTGCTATCTGCCATAAATATCTTGGCTTGATCAAATGGAATATGTCACCCATGATTAAGCTTCAAGTTGCCACACCTGATAATGCTGGAATTAAAGAAAGGAAATAAATCATTACCTTTCATTGGCTGCCATCTATCAGCACAAGCATGGACTGTTAGTGAAGATGAGCTCATGCATGACGATGTGTTAAGTTGTGGGAACCTATTCCTTGTGCTGACTCGAGTTTTATTTATAGATGACTTAACTACAGCTTTTGTTGTCCTGCTGCACTGTCTTCCGTATAACTGTTCCATTTCAGATACGTTCCATGTTTTAATGACTTCTACTGAATTTTGTTTCATTTCTTTGTGTTAAGACTGGTTTTGGCTCCATTTCTCACTGTTCATGGTGTTTGATTATCTTTAGAACTGCTGTAAAATTGATGGTTGCTTCTTGTTGGCATTTGTTCTAAGGTGGTGCATGCTAAATTTGCAAATCGCACTCCTGCAGAATACATACCATAGTTTTAAATATCTTCCTTTTTCTTTTAGCACCAGCATTAGATGTTGATTGGCAGAGTAACAACACATTTGCCTCTTGCAGTACAGACATGTGTATTCATGTCTGTAAACTAGGACAAGATAGGCCCATCAAAACCTTCCAGGGTCACACGGTAAGTACTGGAAAACTGGGGGTTGCTATACGATATTTTTATCAATGAGAGATTGGGGGCCCAGTGTACGTGCCAGTGTGCAGCACTTGTGCAATGGCTGGTCTTTGGCAACAGGCAATAGATATACATATGCAGGTGGTTGTAGTTAAGGTCATATGGTAACTGTAGTCTCTATCATTATTAAAACAATTCTCACTCCCATGTGCAGCTTTTTTTACCAGTGTCAGGATGGCATATCAAAAGTGAGCTATAGAAGAAGCAGCATGGTGACTTTAAGACTTGGCTATGCACGGCCTATGTTGTGTAAGAGCATGCATGGGAGACTGTGGTGAACAGGTAGCAAATAGTGGTTGTTATTGAAGGCAAAGCTAGGAATGAAAATTAAATGTTAAAATACTGACAATTATAGATACTCATAACTGCTGTCCAGCTTTGTCTTTCGTAAGCTGTCATTTCTAATGGAAGTGAAGACTCCAACTTACTCTTACTCTTCAATTTTAGAATGAAGTAAACGCAATCAAATGGGATCCAACTGGTAATCTTCTGGCATCCTGCTCTGATGACATGACTCTGAAGGTAACGGGAGTTCTGGTACTGGCTCTTGTCTTTGTAGGTCTCCAGAATGTACACCATTATCTTGGACAATCCAGCAGTATCGCTGTACTTGCCGTGTTGTCTAATATTTTTTCTTTTTTAATATAACAAGATTAGTCTGTCCTAGCGAATCCTTGCTAATCAGAGCCAAGCTTTGGTCCAGAGAACTTGTTACAGGCTGCCACCCTGAGACTTGGAGCATGATTTATTAGGTGCTTTTAGCTGTTTACAGAAGCAGGTCATTAATCATTAAGCTGTCACACTTGATGGTTGCTTTTGGTTAAAAGGAGGAGTTGGAATGCATGTCGTGTAACACATACAAGAATGGGTAACTAGCCCCATTCCTGGTTTTCTTCTGTTTTCCCCTTCTTTCTAGTTAAAACCTTTGGCATATTGTTTCTTAAGAGACTGTGTGTACTCCTTGTTTTTTCCAATTCGTCAGGGGTCATTCCACAGTTTTCAATTGCACCTACAATTTTCCTCCAAATAATTCGTAGCAACATGTTTTCTTGTAGAACTGGGGCAAACTAGTGAATGCGGAGGATACTTTAACTTATACACATGACTTCAGGGCGCACTAGAGATCCATACAAAAATACCACCAGGTTAGATGCACTAGAAGAAATGAGGTTGTGCCTAACAGGCCTGTGCTGTTTCCATATTACAGATGCTTTTCCATTGCTCCCATACTGCTTTATATTTAGTAGGTGTTTAGTAGAGTTTCAGGATATGTTTTTTTATGTTGACAGTGCTGTCCTACTAGTAGCCCTTGGGACAGTTATTTCCATCTAGCTCACCATTGTTTATTCAGAGACAGGGAATGGCTGAATAAGTAGCCAGATATTCCCTCCTGCGCTGGCACGCAGTCAGGCACATGCCGTGGAAATCACCTTATCTAAATACAAACATTTAAGCATTAAACCTCCAGTCTAAAGGTAGACGTCTAGACATCTTTAGTCATCAGTGTCTAGCACCACTGAAGAGCGATTCATCCTTTCCTGAATTAAATGTTAAGTCAAGTGTGATGAGTAAACCCCTGAGACCATTAGTCGTTCTCCATTGGCAATGGAGTCAAAATAGCCAGCTTAAGCTAAATATTTAATACTTAGACAGCTGAAGCACAGGTGAGATGAATTCCAGTCTAGAGCTCAAGCTGTTGCTGCTGCATCTCAGCAAGTAGAGAGGTGACAACTGGGAACATGTCACCGTTTGTGGGCTCAGGCAATTCAGGCAATTAACTTCATGGTTGCTGTTTGGAATTCAGCCCAGCCCAGAAAGAATTTCATCATTTTGTTCAGGAATAACTGGAAGACCAATTGCTTGTAGATAAGTTTACGCATCACTGATCACTTGTGGATCACTTACGTTTCAATGGCAGTAGGAATGAATGTCAGGTTTTGAAGCATATGGAAGATGCCTAGTGATTGATATATTTTTCTCTCTTGTGATGCTAACTTCGTATTTTCTAGGGCAGCTAATATGGACTCTTTTCATCTATTCTAGTTTTGGGAAGAAAAGCTAGATTTTGATCCCATCAATTTAAACTGGAAATAGAATTTTAATTCTGCCTTCACATCAAAAATCAATTTCCCCTTCAGTGAGGCACCAGTTCTGAAAAGCATATTCATTTAAACATACACCCCACTTGCATCTTAAATACAGTTGAGCTTAAACGTGCTCCTGTTAGCTTTTTTTTTTTTTTTTTTTTTTAACACAAGGGGAGGCAGAAAGCA
>VZTL01020640.1:27582-41206 GCA_013400535.1 Scopus umbretta
TTTTTTTTTACACCAAGAGGCGAGCTAAAAGGACTACTAAACCAGATATCATTAGAAAAAGCATTCAGATTATTAACTACTATATCAAGTTTCAGACTGAGGAAATGGTATAAAAGCCTTCCAAAACCCCTGCTTTATGCAATGCAAACAGAATAAAGTTATTTTGTTGTTTGAAGGTTATCATGCAGGAGCTGGAGTCCTAAGGAACTCCTCCTTTGTATGAAGTGCTGAACACCTGGCAATGCACATCCTAATAAGCCAGGAAATGCCATAATGTTTTTTGCAGTATGCATCCTATGGCTATGTATGAAAACAGAAAATGTCTCTACTATCCCTTTATTTCACTCAATCTGTGTAGCAAGAAGTTCATTTAAAAATAGGACTGTGATATTTTGTCAACTCAGAGATGAACATCTACATATTGCTCTTCTCATTTTAGCATCTGTTATCAGCCCTGCACTTTTCAAGGGGCTTGTGGTTAGCACATGCAGATAGGTTTCTATAGACAGAACTTCTATTACTCATTAACCCCATCGGGTACGTACGACTCAAAGAATAGAGGGTACTGGAATAATGCTTGTCATAATTACTCTAGAAACTCGGCAATCATGGCAAATGTGGCCTAAAAGGTAGCAGTCAGGCTGCAAATAATAAAGAAGAAAGATGTAAAATGTATTTTAGTACAATATTGTGCTAAATGTCTTTGTGTTTTCTTATCATAGATCTGGAGTATGAAACAAGACAGTTGTGTCCATGATTTACAAGCACACAACAAAGAAATTTATACTATCAAATGGAGTCCTACGGGACCAGGAACAAGTAATCCAAATGCCAATCTTATGTTAGCAAGGTACTATTCGATCCGGTTTTTAAATGTCTGTTCAGCATCATTTTTACTTCACTCGTTATATATGTATGTTCACAGAATGTTTTGAAGCATGTAGGATACTTTATTGTACTGTGTCTATATTAGAAACAAAAATATGTCAAATCAAGGTGTAATTAATCTTTTTTTTTTTTCCCTTGACAGTGCATCCTTTGATTCTACTGTTAGGTTATGGGATGTAGACAGAGGAATTTGTATTCATACTCTGACAAAACATCAAGAACCTGTGTACAGTGTAGCTTTCAGTCCTGATGGCAGGTACCTGGCCAGTGGCTCCTTTGATAAATGTGTACACATCTGGAATACACAGGTATAGCTCTTCTGTCTGTTCAGAAGTTTGTGTTTTGGTCTTGTCCATCAGCACCCTTCCAACCTTTGTTGCTCCATCGTGTTTTGGTTATTTCTTTTAATGGATCTACATTGAATTACCTGTCTTTACGTTGTCTTTCCTTAGCAATAAAAAAAAAACCCACAACAAAACCCCAACCAAATAAACACCAACAACAAATGTATTCAACAAAGTGTCTCCAATAACATGTTGCATCCAAAACTTGTTTTTGTTAACTCTGAACGTTAGACTCCTGATAAAACAGGTCTGCTGTGAAAAATGACGACTGGATGTAGACATACAAATCTGATAGCTATTTCACTGAATTTCAGTGAAAAACAAGAGAATGTAAAGTGAGAGAAGACGATGACAAAATGTTTCTACAGAACTTTAAAAGCAAGACACTATTAATTGTTTTATATTTCTGGCAAAAGAAGGACTGACTGAGAATGAAAGTTTAAAGACCTTGTTGTTAGGCAAGATGTGATCTCTGGCTACTGAGAACTGGATACTAGTTTTTGAAAGGCTCACGTTAGTAACTGGCAGTTGTCATGACCATCCCGTTTTGCCTGTCAAACACAAGAGATCAAGATGCGATAATTGTGTTTGTCACGTCCTTTAACACAGATTGTCCACGAGTTTCATCTGGACCATTTCCTCTGAGAATTTCAGCTTTTAAAAGCAGGGGGGAAGTTTTAAATGTTGTACAAATTTTACTTGTTCGCTTGGATTTTGCTATATTAATTACATGTTTTGTCCCTTTTTAGACAGGTGCCCTAGTTCACAGTTATCGGGGAACAGGAGGGATTTTTGAGGTTTGCTGGAATGCAGCAGGAGACAAAGTTGGAGCAAGTGCTTCAGATGGTTCAGTAAGTGCGGCTTGACTTGTTTGACATTCTAAAAACAAGCACCTTTTGGAAACCTTTTGAGTAACAATGGAGGCAGTTTCCTTCTGTTGCTGAAGTTTAAAACAGGCAGCTCACATGCAGATTTTCGCATGTAAGGGTGCTGTAATGTTGAAAGGAGAATACGTCTTTATTCCAGCTTAATGCATACTGTTCAAAATCCTCCAAAAATTGCAGAAGGTGAAGATGCCTCTAATTTAAATTTTCTGTTCCTACTGGGGCTTACCGTGGAAATGTGTTCATTGTGGCTGATCTTTTCATTATAGCCTGGGAACAAGTTCAGTTTTGCCTCTTTGCCCTTTTAGAGTGAAAATGTTCAGCGTAGGTGATAGTATTGTAATGCATGACAGGAACGAAATACCTTCTGCGTTGCGTTCAACAGAAAGAGCAGCAAAACAAAGTACAAATTTCTGAATGCTCATAATTAAAAAGTTCCTAAAAACCTGCTGTATGTAAAAAGTGCTTCCATTGCTTAGAAGAAGCAGAGAATAAAATCATGTTTAATCATGAAGGCGCCCTCTATCATCTCTTAGTGGTGTATTGTAGCATCCCCTCCTAGGTCCTCTGACATTGTCCTGCGAAGTACTGCAGTAAAATATTAACATGCAGTTCTTCGTAACGAGTACAATAGTTGCTTTTTGCTTGCCTCTCTTTTGCCATGGCTTTAAAAGAAAGGAGAAGAGAGCCTAAGGAAAAGCAAAATCAAAATAACATACGAGTGATAAAGGGATTGTATTTTGAAGTGCTGTAGCTTAAAGTAACAAACGTCAGCAAAAAGCAGTCCTGGTAGTCCAGAGTCTCAGGCAGTATCTAACACGCGTGCGAAAGCATTCTCCTGTCCTGCGTGCTCCGTGCTGGTGCGTTGGATCGTTCTGTTAGAGTTCAGAAGAGAAAATAGGAAGTTCTGAATTTTAAGTAGCCTAAATTCAGAGAATTAATTTTGGTTGGTCTTTCATATCATTTTAGTCTTGTACGTATAGACAATATCATAAAAGGAGCAAGAGCTCAAGGCATATCCTGAGTAGAAATTCATTATCATTCCACCCTAGATGACCCTTTTATATACATGCTGTGTAACCTTTCCAGTCTTCCAGTTAATTTGACCCAAGAGGCTGATTGTACTTGCAACAGATTCGTTTTCATTTGTTTTTGCTCTTTTGAAAATGTTGGGTTTATTTTGGTTTATACTGTTTGCTGGCGAAAGCCCTCCTCATCCCCTTCTTGTTTAAATATAGCTCATGAGAACTAAGCAAATAGAGGCATATTTGAACTGCTTGATGGCTAAAAGCGTAGCTTTTATGTGATTATATTTCACTAGTAGACTCCTATATCTGACAGAACGAGAACTAGAACATGAACTAGTTGTTAACATTCCGATAGTAATTCATTAGGCAGCAGTACCCTTAGCGGGTCTGGCTGGGTACTCACGGCCGAAGCCCTCACCGAGTGATCCCCCGCGCCCCCAGGCTCTTGTTAGGTGATCCAGGGTGAGGCTTGCACAATCAGTTTCACAGGTTTTGCTCGGCTATTTCAGACAGAATTGTATAAATGTGGAATATTGTGCAACGAGCAATTTCTGTATATGTGTTTCTTTTTCTTACAGGTTTGTGTATTAGACCTACGGAAATAGCGCTACTAGTTGGAAGCCATGGACCGACTATGAATGTGTACATAGCCAAAATGACTGTCCCTGACCCATGTACTGCTATAGTCCCAATTGAACCATGGCCAGTCCACTACAGCCAAACGTAAAAGAAATATATACATATACTGTATATAAAAAAAAAAAAAAAAAATAATGTATAAAAAAAAAAAAAAAAAAAAAAAAGAGGAAAAAAAAAATTACACCCTGAAGAGGATGACAGAGTTTTGTCACAGCTTGTGAATCCTGTTCACCAAGTGCTGGAATCTGCTGTGCCCCAAAATAACATTTAAAGGTTTTTGGATATGAAAAACGGAAGAGAGAGCGAGAGAGAGAGAAATATACCGTATACAAGAGCAGACCCATATACATACCAAATTCAGAAGATACTAATGGCAGCCTTCATTACCCCTTCCGCCCTTTAAATCCATTAGGACAATGGATTTGTGGGGTATTTTTGTTTTCCTTCTCAGTAGTTGAGCAGTTTGTGTGTACAGAGAAAATGGACTTACAGAAATCTGCAGCAGTAGTTTTTTCTTTGCTTTTAAACATTGGGTTTTCTGTTTTGTTTTGGTTAAGTTTACGGATGCATGAAGTAAGGGAGTGAATTAGTTTCTTGTTTGTATTTTTTTTTTTTCCACCTTGGAAAAAAAATGTTTCTTTGAAACATATTTTAATGCATTCTTTGAAGAGGTAGATTGAACCTGATAACGTTTGGTACATTTTGTGGCTCCCAGAGCACAATTTTGTGAACAGAGGGAGGGTGGGAAAGGGATTCTGGAGAGAAAAACAAACAAAAAAATCCTTCTTCGAAGCGTGATATTTCACGTCCTGCTCATCTACGAAGCATGACAGTAATGGGTATAATGCTATGTTTTATTTTCTGGTGACATGGCTAAAATGCAGTAGTTTCTTATTTGGGACATAATTCTGCCAAACTTAAGATTAGAAGGGCACAAAAATACAGAAAAGAAAATACAGGGATGCAAAAAAAAAAAAAAAAAAAAAAAAAGGGAAAAAAAAAAAAAAAAAAAAAAAAAGAAAAAAAAAAAAAAAAAAAGGAAAAAAATGCATCTTCTGTCGCTTTAAGACCATAACTAAAATATGGTTAAATTGTGCACTATTGTGAAAAGGAGCGAAGTATAGCTGGGGGATCATTTTTAAGAGGTTAACATCTTTCTGGACAAGGGTTCATGCCACAGCTTCTCTGAGAGTTGCCCATCATTATTTGTAGGAGCTTAGATGTATAATTGTAACCAAACTCCAGTATTAAAAGTATCTCGTGTAATTTTTCTTTATTAAAATAAAATCTTTGGCATATATTTGATAACACTGCCATTAAGAGGCAAAATGTTTACTACCTTAGATTTAAAAAAAAAAAATCTTAAACAGAGGACTTGCTTCAAGTTTATTTTAACAGCAGTGATTCAGCTTATTTAAAAGATAAAAACTTGCACTAATTCCCCTGCTGCTCCAGTCCTGCAGTTTATTGTATCTTGTGACTACATTTTTTTCCAAATATAGGGTAGATGTAAGCTGCTATTTTTTTAATAATCACTACTATATAGTGTCTTTTACTCTGTTTACAATATCAAGTATTTTTCTTACAATGACAGATGTATATGGCAAACCTTTTTCTGCTCATGTGATTAAAAGTATACTGATACTGATTTTATTTGTAAATGATAGCATGAGGTTATGTTTATGCGTATGTGTAGTCAAAAAGGTTGCATCATGTCTTGCATAAGATTCCAAGAGTGTGAATTTATAAAAAGAGACGTCGTCAAATTTATGTCACAGGCATTTTACTTAAGGAATGGTTTATATTACAGAGCTTTGCAAAGTTATCACTTTTATAACACTATTTCAATCACAAATAATTTTGTGGCTTATGATTGCTAGTCTCTAACCGTTCTTTTGTTTTGGGTTCCCCCCCCCTCCAAGTTAGGTATAAATTGATTTAATTGAGATAATGCAGCTTTGACATTTTAACCGTTGTTCTTTAGGCATTGATTTCTGCTATTTCCATGGAATAAACACGACTTGAAGCAAGTCTGAGTTTGGCTAAGGTAGGGTAGCAATTTGCCAGTGGTAAAGAGAAGTCACCAATACGTTCTTTATATATACCCCAGGATTATAATACTATCATCCACAGCATTTAAAACCAACAAAAAGTCATATCCATAAAGGCAGTTATCCGTGGTGGTTCGGTGCCAGCTATTATTAGGATTTTTGGAACATATTACAAACGTTTAGAGCAATTACCCTGTCAGTTACAATATGTAGGAAACCTAATATATTGAGTGTCTGGCACTTGAAATATTGCTTTTATTGCTGGAGGTCCATGACTGTGGCTGACCTCTGTCATTTAATGAAAAAACAAAACAAAACAAACAAAAAAAAAAACAAAAACGAAACAAAAAAAAAAAAAAAAAAAAAAAAAAAAAAAAAAAAAAAAAAAAAAAAAAAAAAAAAAAAAAAAAAAAAAAAACAAAAACAAAACAAAAAAAAAAATTCTGTGCAATAATTTTAAACTGTGCTCCCAGGAATAGACACAAATGTTTTGAGTATGTTTAAGCTGCATTTTTCGTTTAGCAATGCATTTGTCAATTGCACTGAATTTAAATCTGAAAGTCAGAAGTGATTCTTGATAGTACTTTTGTATTTTAATATGGACAGTTTATTCATTTTCATAAAAGTTATTGGATGATTCTTTCAGCCAATCTAAACAATTGTGGTGGAATTCTGTGACATAGCTGCAAAATCACACAGCCATGTTTTAGGGTATTGCCATTTTCCTCTTTCTCAATCATCAGCTGTTTTGGTTGTAATTCTAGTTGCTTACGCCTAGTATCACGTATTCAGAAATAGAGAAAACAGAGCTTCGGTATCACGGGTCCAGGGTTTTCAGGTGCTCGAAGCACAGTCTGGCGGGGACGTCCGATCGGTCGACTCGAGTGCTCTGGACGCGCAGGCTGAGACCCCCAAGCTAGTGTTACTCAGCAGTGCCCCACTGTAGTGGAATGACGCCAGTTTCCACTAGCAAAGGATCTGGCAATAGGTATTTTATTGTTGTCCTTTACTAGCATGCCACAGTGCTGCTCCTGCTCACACCTCTTCTCGCCTCTTGTTTTATACACTGTTAAATGCATGCATGCAAAGGTGTGCAAGGTTCTGTGATTATGTGAAGCAAAAAGAAAACAAGAGAACCATGACATTAGTTATTACCTTCTATAGCACGAAGACCTTGTATTCAATAGTGAGGTAGACTATCCAAATTGTTCCTTTAAATTGAGTATGCCAAATGTCAGTAAGACCCTAACTTGGTATAAATGTATGCACATGCTTCGTCTTACGTACCGAGTAATTCTGTTGCGCCTGCTTTCCAAGTGTAAAGGCGAACATGTGCGTAGGCCTTTGCATACGTTACAGTTCCGTTTTTTTCCAGTTCAACACGTTAGCGGGCAAATATCCAAACGGAGGATAAACGGAAGGGGTAAAACTGGGCTCAGAACTAATGGTGGGATAAGAAATGAACTGCTCTTGAGTTCGCTGTCTTTCTATGCATCCATCTCAGAATCCCGTTTCTCGTTTCTGCATCGTTAGGTCCAGGTTTCTGTAGAGTTCCTCTTTTTCTATTTTTACTTTACCTTTTTCTGCATTTTTAAATTGATGTAAAGATTCCCAACCAGTGGACTTTTTAGTGTAGTTAAGAGAATATCTAGGTCCTCCTAAAAGCTTTTTTAGACTCTTTGTAATGTTGATAAACTCAGTTTATTCTGGGACTACAATTGTGCAGGGTTATTTAGCGCGTCTACTAGATGATTGGAAATCTTATATGAAACACTAAAAGTGCCTCTTTTTCTGGGTTGGGTGGAGGGAGGTAATAGTTACCAGAGTCAGAATGACATGGCATTTTGAAGCATGTTTCTTGATTTCATGACACTTTAATGCATCTTGAGAGAAAGGCCAAAGATTTCTACCAATTTTAATTAATTTTCATTTTAAAAAGCACTCCTTTTTCCTTACACTGCTTACCTCATGCTAGGGTATTTAATGGGACGTTGTACCTTGGAAATGTTCTTTGTGTTTAGGAAGAATAGTAGGTGGCACAGGGCGGTTGTGCCGGTTTGCCTACGGAGCAATCTTAGCAGCCGATGCGTTTAGTTCTGCCGAATGAAGGAATTTCATTAAAATCGCAAACTGGGTTTTTCAGCTTGTAAATAAAAGGTTGTATGTTTTTCGTCCGTTTAGCGAAGAGGAGCCTTGGGACCCGATTTTTCCAATCTTTACTTAACCAGAAATCCCATTGTCTGTCACTTCATGAGAAAACCTTGCCAGAATAAGCATTGGAGGCGTTGGGTCTGTGTAATGCCGTACAGCGTGCCGCGTAGGTCCAACGAGCCACATCTCGCTCGAGCCAGGACGCCCCGTGGCCTCGGTGGGGGGTTTGCCAGAGCAGGGCCTGCCGGATTTAGCCCAGTGTTCCTTTTTCATTGACGAGCGTGGTAGCTTCTCCCTTCGCAAAGCCCCGTAGAGCCGTTCCCCCGTGGGATCAGTTTCACACTCTCCAGAAGTCTGAAGAAAGCAGAAGCAACATTGTGGCATGTTAGAAGCAAATATGGCTTCGGGAGACAGCAGTAAATCTCCATCAAGATCCCTGACATGTTCCGTAGGGAGAGAGCTGTGGAGCAGCCTTCACTCCTCCCTCTAGAGAAAGCTCTGGAATACCACGTTCTGTGAAAGTGTGGCTGTCTTCACTGTCAGTCTGATGGAAGGCAGACGAACCAGGAAAATCTGCCGTTTCTTGCGGATTGCAGATTTAGTGTTAATAGTGCTTCAGATCAGTAGTTTTGAGTACGTAATTCGCTTTCTCTGCCTTTAAGTTTGAAGCTTGACAATAACTCGAGGCATGTTTTTGTTTTGTTTTCTTTTTTAAATAATCATTCATTTTTACTTCATAATGTTTTTTGACATTTGTGGGTAAATACAAGAAAACAGTCTGCATGTTGTTGCTAGTCGAGTGTACTTTGCAATCTTGTCCTCAACAGACTGCAGTGTGCAGAACAGTAATTCTAGAATACAGAAGTAATTTTCTCTCTCTCCTGACATTGACATTGTAGTTGTAATGGTTTCATTTGGAGTTACAAATCCTTTGGGTCTAATTCTGTGAGCCTACCTATAGCACTGGATTAAAATGTCTGCATCATTTCTTCAGTTATCCAGTTAAATTACAGCTGTTGTAAAAGTGTAAACCAGCCCATGACAGTTTTTTGTACTTGTTTAAAGGACTTTTATGTTCAGTTTTCATGATTATTGTCTAAAGAAGACTGATATAGATGTTCTATACTGTCCTGGACCATGTTAATTACACTTTATGATGTATTTTGGTTCTACATCACAATGATTTGTCCCCAAGGCCCTTATATCCCTTCTAGGCACATTTTCTGTTGCAGTTTCCCTTTGCATTGTATTGCTTTGACAACTGTAATTTGAATCAGATCTGAAAGAGGTCCAGAATAAAATATATTTTGATATTACCTTGGCTGAATGTAATTTTAAGTGCTTGGTACAGAAGATTTACAGATGATTACGTCGGGGAAGCGATAGACCGAAACACTGTTTTTAATATTTGTTTTGGCACATTTTCACATAAGACAGTATGTAAGAAGCAACGGGACGTAACACGTTGTGCAGCTACGTACTCTTTATGAACACGCAGTAGGCCTTCCGGAAGCGGTGCCGTTGGCCTCTGCCACCATTTCCCACTATGCGTTTGATTTAGGCAAACTGCTTACTCAGGTGTGCGTTTTACATGCTTCGCCTTCTCCTTACCCATAGACTTGTGGAAGAGAAACTGAGTCTTGCGACATTGACAGCTCCGCTCCAGCGGTTTAGAAGACTTGGGAGGCGTGGGAGCAGGCTCCTGTGTGGTAACGCAGTCTCGCGTCAGGGACACCCGTTCTTACGGAGTGATTCAGTTTGATTGTGGGAAGGAACGTTACTTGTGTTACTGTATTTCAGACATTTGAAACCATTTAGATTTACACATGAAATAGCGTGCATTCATCTGTACATAATGACGTTTTAATTCCTTTAGAACTGTGGGTCGTGTCACAATCCCAGAGAGCGAACCCACGTGGTTTGCTTTCGATGTCACTGGAACGTGATGGTGAAATTACTGCTTTTATTTGCTAGAATATGTTCAAAAGTAATAGCTTTCTTATTTCAGTCATGTTATCAAAATCAATTTATTTTGATACGTTGAAGCTTGCTGTTGAAAAACATACGTAATGGATTAGAAATGGAGGAGGGACTGTATTTTACAAGCGTAAAGCCAGCCTTGGATTCCCTGCACCTGGAGTCTGAGTGCACTTGGGATTTCTCTGTTGTTTGAATTTTGAGAGCGCAATATTGAAGCAATTTCATGCCGCAGAGTGGTGTTGCAGTACACAGATGTTACGCTTGCGTGGTAGTGATGCCCGCCTCTGTTCTGTGAGGAGGAGACAGTATTCCAGGTAGGTGCATTATGCCATTAGTGCCCGAATCTTCCCTCTGAAGTTGAGTTATCCTCATGCTATAACAATCTGGGTTTTGTAATTCCGTAGGAACTCGTGATCTTGGGTGTTCATAAGGTCCACGTTGCCTGCCGCGTAGGGAAATGATTTAATGGAAATCTAAGCAAGATCTGTGGTTCCCTGATGTCAGCACAGGGCAGCTGTCACAGAATAATACTTTAGGAGGGATTTGTCAATGATTCTGTAGAGAATGATGATGTCTCAGTTAGTACAATTTGTCCTTAAGGAAAGCTGACCCAGGAGACGTGCAGTGCCGAGGCATTCTTATCTGACTAATTGAAAATTGGTACCATAAAGGATTGTTTGAAGGATTAAAAAAGACACAGGATTTCTTAATAAATAGATGTCATGTGAAAGTGTTCATCTCCTAGATTCATTCTTCGGATACCTAGTCAAGATTTTGGTCTCGAGAAGGTGTCAAGAAGTCTCAATAGAGGTCAAATACTTTTCAACAGACTGTTTTCTTGTTTCCACACAGATTTTCTGACTTGTTCTAGATGCTGAGAACCCTGATTTGTTGCCTTGAGAGTGCTGCATTTTGAGTTTTCCGAGTTATACATTCTTGAACATTTCAAGACTTCTTTGCTGGACTGGCGACAGCTTGGATTGAGTGTTCTCCCTTCCCCGTTAGCAAATGAAAGGTCCCTGCTCACAGCGATGCTGAGGGGGACTTTCCAATTACTTCAGTGCAAGCAGAGCTAGAGCAGCACTTCTGAAAAGGAATGTTGGTGGATGAAGGGTTTTTTTCCTGACAAATATTAAAAATCTATCTATTAAAGACCCCATTTCCCATTCCACTAAATTGAAGCACATATATAACAAATCTAAGGTACCATTTGCTCTTCTTGCATGCTTTCTCAGCCTTGATAGAAAAAATTAAATCTGTAAGATCCATTTAGCTTAATTTCTACCTTTGTCCCTGCTTGAAATGTCTTCTATTGACAAGAACATCTGAAGGTGTAGGGTCAATCTTTAATAAACGCCAGGCACAGGGGCATGGGTAGGGTGTAAGTCATCTGAACGTGGCTGTTGGTTCTCCAGAGCTGTATTGGGTCTCTGCGATCTCTTTCTTCCTCACAGAGTTGCAGTGCTGCATCATTTGCAATTAGAAAAGCTGCTAGGAGCATACTGTCTGCTAGCTGTTACTCTTGAACTGCATTGTGGCTTTATTACTCTTTATTACTCTTTATAAATATGGAAAAAGACTATTTAATGATATAATAACCATGCGTTCCTAATACTTAAACTGGGAGCCGCAGTAGATTCTGACAGATTGTCCCTTAATTTCTTGTAAGTGAATAATTTTGTAAGGTAGGAAATTCCCACCTCAGGAAAACAGTGAAGTATTGCAATTACTGATGCTAAGTTTACTTTTTAAATTGTTATTTGAAAGTTTTGCAGTTCTTTCACTTTCTATGGCCACATCTCATCTGTCTTCAGTTTGCTGGAACGCTGCAGCAAAGTCAGATGCTGATTAGGTGGATAGGAACAAACTGCTTTCTAGCAGTAAGTAATTTGAAGCCAGAAGCCAATTCCCAAGGCAAAGAAGGAGTGTGTGTAGTTTGTTGCGACTGCGTTGTTTACCATCTCATGCTCAAACCAGTAAATCTTGCTGTGTGTGCTGAATTAAATATTCTATTATTTTATTCTATTAAATATTCTATTACACTTCAGTTCCTGCAGCTAATTTTACAGGAAATCATTCAATAGCTTTGATAGAGAACAAATTATAACTTCGCACTGTGGTTTTTTTTTTAAAGCAGGGCAATTTCGGGTTGGGTGCCCATTCAAAATGTCAGTTACGTGGAGGTGTAGTGTGTCGCTGTTGCCTGGACAGCAGGTATGCCTCCGAGTTTGGGGATTAGGTCTATGATTTCTTATCTAGGGCATTCAACTGCAAAATACTTGTTGACTCATTTATTTATTTATCTCCTGGCTTATTACTGTTTGCTTGGCTGGGTGGATAAATCAACTCAGTGTTTGCATCGGATGCTTTTCTTGTTGCAGGTAAATCACGCCTCTGAATTGGATTAGAAACCTGTGCCCACGGTGCTCTGTTAGGTTGAACATCAGCCCCTCGCGTGGCTTTCTGCCTCGTTTGCGGCTGAATCACTTTTTATACGCGTGGATACAGGAACTAGGAGAGTTCTCTCTCTCCACCTTTTCAGCCATTTTATTCCGCTTTATTTAGGAGGACTTTTAAATAAGCAGGATCAAATCGAATACTTTTGCTTTTGGAGGTTCTGTTTGAAAATAACGGGGTCATCAAATAACGAGGAAGGCAAGGGGAAATGACTGCGGTTGTAGGTCTCGAAGAGAGCCTGGCAGCCCGGCAGGCCGCACGTGCCTGACAGACAGCTGCTAATCTGGTCTCAAAGGCTTTCCTGAGCAATCTATTCCAATACTGTTGGAATTCCAATAGCTTAATGTTAAAGCGCTCTTCTGTCTAATCAAATCTTCTTTGTTGCCATTAAAAACGTACTGTTTTGTCCACTCCGAATGTGGAGGGAGCGAAAAAGCTGTTTCTTTATTGTTCACAACAGCCTTTTACATATTTGAAATCTGTTGTGTCTTTTCTTCTTTAGGCTGAACCATCCTCAGTGCATCTTAATGCATTCATCAACACCAGCTGCTCTTCTTGACAAACAATCTAATGAATACTGAAATAAGACTCTTGTTTATAAGAAATACAGTCTCTGGCACAAGTAAGGAAGAGAGGAGGGAAACTGTGCAAATGAAATGCAACTCCCAGTTTTGCAATTCTGCTATAATAAACACAAACAATGGCTCGATAATTTATGGGTTTGTATTACTGATGTCCCAGCAAAGATGGGACCCCATTGTTTTTGGAAGTTTTACGTAAACACCTTTTTTCTCTTCTCCAAGCCTTCGTTTGCGCTGTTTCCCCCTTCCTGGTTTTCAGCTAGCGACATGTTTGTCTGGAGCTGCCCAGCAGGCCTATGGCAAAGCTAAAAATAAAATTCCCTACTCTGAAGGCATTTCCCCCAAAATAAGACGGAGGACCAGGCTGAGGGTTGTATCTGCCTGTGGTTTCCACCTGGGCCCACCCTCTGAAACCAATACTGCTACAGAAGTGTTCCAGAAAGGATGAGAACGGGGAAGGGCACCCTGGGAACTGGAGATGTGCGTGACGCTTGTGCTGAAACAAAACAGACAAGTGAATTCATAAAACGCTTCAGTGATATGGTAATACGCTTGGTAAAAGTCTAAGAATTTTTGTTGCTTTATATTAAGCATGGTTTCAGGCAGTAAATGTTTTTTTTT
>VZTL01020650.1:0-20864 GCA_013400535.1 Scopus umbretta
AACAAAACCCCCAGAAAACAACAAACCAACCTAACAAAGCCTCTTATTCAGCAGCCAGGGTTTCAGGGTTTGCAAAGGTTTTTCTCCATTGAAACACCTCCTGAATTTCAATGGTATTTGGGAACTGAAACCTCAGATTCCTCTCAAAGCTCCAGCACAATCATTAAACAAATCTCAGTGCTTTATCAGCAGAGGAATGAGGGAAAACTAAATCACTGAAAATGATGGACATCTCAAGCTAAAGGACAGACCAGTGGACTAGTTCAATACACTGTTCTTCTGGGTAACCCAACTCTGGTGCCCTGGGCCCTTCAGCCAGAGCATGCCCCCAGCCTCGCTACCCCTGCTCTGGTGTCCTGCCTGCCCTGCCACAGGGAGGATACCCACGGGCTTTCTTTGGTCCCACCACCCAGGAGCACTGCAGCTCCCCTCTGACAGCACGTGGGAGCTGCCTGAATGCTTCTGAAGAGAAGCAAGAACAGGCAAACCTCTGCAGACAACCCTACACAAACCAGTGGGAAATTCCACTTCCCAGCCTTTGCACTGCATTAAATCCTAGGCCTCAGCTTCTTGGATTTATATTCCTCCACGGTTTCATTTTTCCCTAAAAAAAAAAAAATCACAAGCTGTTAAGCTTCAAAACTTAATATTTCCTTAACTTGGAGATTTTCAGCTCGACAGCTCTTAAATATAAACCTCTTTGATTGAGGTCTCCTGAATTAAGCTGTCTCCAGCAAGTAATCATCTTAACCCCTATCTGCAGAGCCTCCTTCTCTCTGGGATGACCTATCCTTCCCACACCACCATTGCAGTCTCCTGCCCACTGCCCCTGCACTGCTCCAGGTGCCATCATCTCACAGGCAGGACCTCACATGGAGGCTGCATGACCACATATGTCCTCACAGCTGGCATGTGCCACCCCAGGGCAGTTCAGGGTTGATGCACACACAGCTGCAGGTGCTGAACAACTGGTGACATCCTGGACCTCTTAATGTCCCATGTCACTGTCCTCAGTGATAGCGCAACTGAATGAGCAACTTGGAGCATCATCTTTGCTGTTCACACAAAAATATACCCAAATGTGGCCTTTTTCTGGAAAAATCAATGTCACAGGTCAGCAAAGAGACATTTCTGGAAGTCCCATCCTCCTTAGGCATGCACAAGCATCTCACAGCCCTACAAGCAGGTAAGGCTGAATGCTCCTTCCACTTGGAGGTACAGCAGCAGGACAGGGCTGGGCTTTTATCATCAGCATTCTTCACTGTGACTGAAATGAGGGCACCAGCCTCTGATGTGCTCTCAGGGACACTTTGCCAAGCAACACAGAAGGGGGAACGGATTCATACAGGAACACATTTGCAATGATATTCAAGCTTTTTCTAGAGTCTGAGCATGCAAGATTGACCACGGAAAGACAGTGCTGCTCACAATAGCAAAGGGTAGAAAAGGACCTGATAAGGATCAGAAGTAAGACAGAGAGAAGAAGCCTGAGGAGCAGCGATGGACCAAGTTAGCAAGGAGAAGGAGATGACTGTGGCAAGATGTAGAACTGGGAATGAGCTGGAAGGGATTATCCAGAACCATAAAGCCAAGGAAACAAGCAGAAGCATCTCTCCTAGTTTGAGACCCTAAAAAAGAAGCCAAGATCCCCCTGTCTCCCTGTCCTTATGAAGTCTCTGGAGATCACAAGGTCCTGGTCCCCTTTCATAGAATCACAGAATTATTAAGGTTGGAAAAGACCTCTGAGATCATCTAGTCCAACCATCAACCCAAAACACCATGCCTACTAAACCATGTCCTGNTATTACGGTGATCCCATGACACATTATTGCCCTTAGCTATAGGGGGATAGCTATAGGGGGAGGTCATTTAGTTAAAACTTATTTCCATGTGGAAAATTCAAAGGAAATGCTTAAAAGTATGGGAAAGAGTTAAGGGTCAGGGAAGAATGTCCTAAAGGCCACAGGTGGCCTTATTACTAAATTGAAAGCTTTACCTGTTAGGTGTAGTTGTCCACTGTTCTCAGTGTCCACACACATGCATTTTCCACCCACATGCATTTGCTACATACAGGGAACAGCTAAAGCAGCAGGAACTTTGGGAAGCAACACTCAAAGCAATGCTGATATAATGTATACTGCCTCAATATAACATGCTCTGTGTCACTAGTGTCAAGAACATTCTTGGGAAAATATCACAATTACAAGCTCTGGGACAAATGTGAGGAATAATGCAAAAAGTTACACAAACCAGGCATAGATAAAGGTGGATAGAGCAGTGAAATGCCAAGTACCTCAACAAGCTACAATATGCCTTCAACTCTCCCTGCAGTTATTTCTCATTAAAATAAAATCAATTAAAAAACCTCAGGCTTAATTTGAAAATGGCTTTGAAAATTTTCCAGAGGAACTTATGTTCTCTTATATACCAGATAAGCCAACAAAACTGGTTAGGGCTCAGCAGGCTTAGGGCCCCAGCAATTAGTGGAAAGGATCTTAACTAAGACTGGAGGACCCTTCTGAAAAAATTACCCAGTTTAAAGAAGATTCTAGTACCAGCATAAACTGAACATGAAGTCCAAGATGAACCAGGTGCATCAATTCTGTTTTGAGTGGCCTAGTTCTGCTCCCTCCTTTTGCCATTTGTTCTTCACCTATGCCAGTTTCCATTCCCTTGGCTGGACAAGTCTCTGGGCAGCAGCACATCACTGTCTCCACAGCCACCTCTGGAAGCAGCAGGCACTGTCAGAGGTCCCCTGCTGAGCATCCCACCAAGTGTTTCTGTTTTTCCCATTCTCACTTTTGACCTTCAACCACCTTTTTCTTTTTGATTCACTGCCCTTTCTTGTTCTTTGTTTTCTCCCAGGATCCTTTTCCTGTAAAGGCTCTTCTGCCTCAGTTAGGGAGAGCTGATAGAAGTGGTAGAAAGTGAGAAGAAAGTTTCTGAAGAAAGTAAGAAGCAGGGCAAAAGTCATCCCAATACAGCTGACCACAGGCCATAAATGCATACAATTAGAAGAGTCAAGTAGTCTTCATGGCACACATATTAAGTGTTAATTAAGATTATATATTTGACTGGTTTATTTGGTCCAAATTAAGCATGGCTTAAAATCCACTCACATGAGACAACCCAGCAGCCAGCCACTGAAGAGCTGATCCAACACAACACACAGTATTCCTCCCAGAAGTGTAAACATAGATAAAAAAAAACAACCGTTGAGGAGAGAGCCAGGGATTCCCTCTGCTGTCTGCAAAAGGAAGGACAAGTCAGGCCCTTTCAGACAGACCTCAAAGTCCTGTACCGCTTCTCCTGTGCCCAATCACGCAAGCTCAGCTCTCCTTGTTCAGATTACAAGCGCCAGGACTCAAAGCAACCCTTAAATACCAGATCACAAAACCTCCAAACCTCATTCAACACAACCAAATGCGCTTGCTGCTGCTTGCCAGGACCTACTGCCCATCAGACAGAGGCAGGGAACAAAGGCACCCCATCTAACACTCAGCTCCAAACCACCCAATTCATTTGCACCTTTTTCTATGACATTTTGTAAGTAGGATCCAGTCTTTAATTCCCTTTGGGAAAACAGCAAGAGGATTAAGGATATATGTGCTTGTTCCACAGGGAAAGAGGGAAGGAATAGTTGGGAGAGTTTGGCTCCTAGTCAGTAATGGCACATTGGAAGGAAACATGACATAGCTTGGGGTATCTGGGCAAGATTTCTAGAGGAGGACAGAGAGCATGTTCCAGCATGAACTTGCCCCCAAGGGACTGTCTGGGTGGCAAGAAGCCCAGAACCGCCACCCATCCTGGCCCTGTTTTCCATTACCTCAGCCCACACACACACCCTTCCACCCTCCTGCCAGCCATGCTTGAGTTGTTCCTCTCCAAAGGCTGCAACAAGCTGAGCACAGGCAAAATAAAAGCCACATATTTGTAGCACTTGGGGGTCTGAGACACCATTTCAGCAAGCTAGATTGACAGGAGCAAGAGAACCCTCACACAGACCTAAAGTGGCCACAAATGCTTTTTTTGAACACTCCAAGGAATAAGACCAAGAACTCCTGAAGCTGGAAAAGGTCGTTTTACTGCAAGACAGTACCCTTCTATTATCACCTCCTCTGAAATCAGATGCCCAGAAACACCAGAGACTTGGAGACAAAATAGACCCACATGGAGCAGCCGTAGCTGCAGCCAACAGTGTGCACCAGAGGACAGCACTGCTGCACACCGTGCATGGTCCCACACACCCACTCAGCTGTGGGGGGTTCCTCTTGTCCTGTGCAGGGGAACACCACGAGCTACCTGTTTGTTGTAATGAATGAAACTCTTACAGGAAGAAATGAAGCATGGGAAAAGCAAGGAACAGATGGGTCCTGCAACAGGAAAGGCAGCAGCGGAAGAAATTCGTAGAGAAAGGAGAGGTCTTCACCTGCAGAGGCATTTTACCATTCTCTAAAAGGAAGGTGAGATTTCCCCCCCGCCCCCCCCCATGGTACAGTGAGATAGCCTGTGTTTGCATCAATGCACTTGACTATGCTCTTGACTTTGCTCTTGACTTGACTCTATGCTCTCAAATAAGCCATCCAGGACCAGGATCACACAACCCTCAACATAGCTATCAAAACATTACAGCTTTGTTGCAATCATACCATTTTTACCATGGTAAAACCATGTTTCAACTCTGCAGAAAGTCAAGAACAGTACTTCACTAACCCACATGTGGTATTTGGGATCTTCTTGTCCAACAGGTATTCTCACATGTGAGCTTAAACTAAGATTTTTTTTTAATTCACCCTTTGAGAATCTGTTTAAAGAAGTGGAAGAACTGGCAGCTGCATGTGAGTATCCTAGACGATACGGCTGCAAAGCCCAGCAGTCCAACAGAAGCCAAGTGTGCAGAGCTGTGACGCAGTTACAGGCAAGGCCTGTTCCTGGGAGGGAGGGGGCAGACCGCCACGCAGCCAGGAGCAGGGCAGCGACAGCCACACCGATCACTTTTCACAGCTAGAGCTTTTAGGAATGTAAACTGGCAGAGAACAGTAAGCAAGCTAACCAAGGCCAAGTAAAGTTACAATTTTTACACCATGATGCAGATGCCTCAAAAGATGCCTCATGATGCATAATAGCAGACTGTTGACAGAGATTTGACTTACAGCTACAGTCCAGGCATAAATTCTCCTTTAGAGGTACCCATATGGGCTCTATCTTTCCCCTACAATCCTTGTGCAGAGCATGGCTGCACCCCACAGACCTGCTTTGGTCTACAGACAGGCAACACCCTGGCTTTTCTTAAAAGTTTTAATACTCAGAATATTTTATTGGCTGGATAGCCTCTTACTGAAATTACTGTACAATTTTCACTTGTTTCAGCCAAAATTGAGGGCAATTTTGCTTAAATAAGCCTGTCTGTACCATTAGCTCTATTTCACCAGGGAAATTTGCTCACTTGTGCATATGACATCATCTGTTGACATAACCCCACCAAAACAGGCATTTCAAACCCTTATACTCTGCCATTTCACATAATGCAATTATAATCAAGCTCAAATGAATCTTTGACACTAGACTTGCACTGTTTCACTTCTCTACCATGCACTTTGCTTGGCTTTGTTTTTCTGAGAAGAAATATTTGCTTCTGGAGACTTGCATATTTCCATCATGCCCAGAATCTCAACTATAGAAACTAAGATTTTTGTAATACACCTTAAAAAATGTTTGCAGTGACAATTTTACAAACCAAATTATATATTCTGCTTCTAGAACAACTTTAAGAACAGTAAAAAAAACAGAGATCCCATGCCCAATTAGCACAACCCAACAGAGGTTTTCACATCTTGTGAAGGTAACCACTGTAGGACATCTGTGCAAGTCCTTCAAACAGGAAAAAAAAAAACCTCAAGCCTGCTTTAACACTCTTCTGTTCTCAAGTTTTCCTCCTGTGAAGAACAGAAGCCGGTTGCATTAATTCTCAGACATAGCAAGGATTAAATCAGTTTAATAGTTACCATACAACTGCTTGAATATTTTAAGTATTCTGTCTTCATACCCTTACTGCAGCTACTGCACATAGATACAGCATTCAAGCATTTGAAGTGTACAGCATTTAGACAGGAGCCTTGAGGAAGAGTTCAATGCCAGGCATGATGGCAGTGTATTCCCTCCCCTTCATCTGAAAGAGGCCCTGTATCTTGGCATTTCTACTTTATATGACAACCAAGAACAGTCCAAAAATTTGATTTTAACTCAGCCTCTTAGTATCATTGGTAGGCAGTAATCAGAAAAGACCCAAGGAACTGTGATAAGACCACCTTGCCCATCTGAGCTTTTGGGATTTGCTGGAGATTAGCTCCTCATCATTCCCAGGACTTTATCCATTGCCACTGATCCCCCTTGGTGAGCTCTTAGGCACACCCTACAGCATTTAAGCTAATTCTCTTCTCCGCAAAACCCTTACAGGAGTCATTTTGTGAGACAATTTCAGAGCCTGTAGCCTCTCAGAAGAACAGCACAGCCAGCAATTCCCAAATCAAAAGAATTACATTTTACAAGTGGAGTCACAAGCCCTACCGACTCAGTTGTTAGGGAGAAACCATAAACCAAAGAGCAATGAAGCGGGTCAGAAATAGAGATGCAGGAAAGGCTGGTTTAGGCAATTATATAATTAGTGGTCACTTCCACACAAGAATAAAGTCCCACTTACCACTCAAGTCTTCTCACCAATCATCTCAGTAGCTGTAACACTCATGGAATTGGGAGTAAAGTTGTTTTTAAAGTTGACAACATAAACAACACTATCTGATGTATACTTGGTAGAGAGAAGTAGCTAAAACACTTAGCAGTAGTTCCTATGAGAACTTTAAAGCCCTGTTATGTTCTGGGTTCAGTATGCAAACTACCCCCAACCCATAAAAAAAGAAACGATAGTACTTTATTAAAATACTAAATTTTATTTTTTTTCCACGTACATTTAGTCTCCCCACCATTTCCATTTGTCTGACCACCACCACCACCATGCCTTATCAAAACATTCCATACATACTTAAAATGAAGCTGAGGGTGGAGTCCCATCTTTAAAAACTAAACAGGCATTTTGGACAACACATTCTTGGCAAGGTAATCTGGATGACATTTATCAGACATGGTAGGGAAAGCTCTTTCAGCATTTGTAAAAAGGACAGCCAAATAATGGTTACAGAAATAAGACTGCAGACTTTAATGAACTGTTTAAACTGTTTTCTTTTCTTACAGAGTCTGTCTCCACTGCCAGAGAGCTTGAATGACCTGGAAGCGTACACAAAAAGTTAGAAATTTAAATCCATTCTTCTAATTATTTTCAGTTTACTATCACCACTTACTACACAAAAATACTGACATTAAATTACAACAAAAAATGCATTCCTTTCAGAGAAAAAATCAAGTTGAAAGCAAGACTTTAGGTCCTTCTGCTAGAAGACTGTTAGTTGCTCTAAGTCACAATAGTAAGAATTCAGTGAAGGTAAGTGAGAGGATGGGTGTGGACCAGCTAGGCAAATATTGGCTGAACTCTGCCTACCCTGGCTAATATCAGACCAACTCCAGTAGCTGAGGCTAACTGCCTTTAAATATTCTTTCAAGAACCTATCAATTTGTCTATCAGACAAGTTTACTCTGAACCACTGAAGGAAGCAGGAAAGCATAAGGAATTCTGTCACTGGAAGAAAGTTTTAACTCACAGGAATTTTGATAGGGAAATCTAAGACACATTTTAGCCTAGTATATGTCAAGTAATAACTAATTCAGAAACTTGCTTCCTGATACCACCTTTTGGCTTGCCCTCTTACAAGAGTTCAGTTGACTTTGGGAGAAAATGCTGCAATAAAGCCATAATCTCAATCACGAAACAGCTCCCCCTCCCAGACACCCTCCCCAACAAAAGGCTGAACAGCAGACTAGCCTAAGTGGCCAAATTCAGCAGCAAGGAAAACCACAGCTCATTTCCTTAGCCAATATGGTGCCAAAAGGAAAATTCTGTGGGTTTAGTAAGCAAGAGATAATTTACCAACCATATAAAAGCTGGAAAAATGTAATAAAATATTAGCTTTCCCATCTTAGCCAACTAAACCCTTAAAACCATTCCATTTATTTAATTTGAAGTATTGTTCGTGGTTTGTAACCCTTTGAAACAGTCCAAAGCTTGTAAAGATTAAGAAGTGGAAAAGAATCCCAAAGTCAGGTTATAAAAGTTTTTGGACTTTATCAAGTTCCAATAAATTCAGTTACCTTCTGGTCCTCCGTCCTGAAGCAATTCTTAACATAGTTGGCAAATTTGGGTTCCAGCTTAGGAAGGGAAGAACCCTATTTTGAAAAAAGCAAGCTTTAGTGTATGCAGGCCATTTAATGACTCCAATAAATAACTTATGAAGCTTAAATGCTTTGCAATACACATGGAATTTTACTGAACTCACCTTGCAACATCCCAAACCAATTTGGTTTTAAACCGTTTTGAAAAGTTTGCTTCTCCACAGTACCCAGTTACTTCTCACAGGAGTGCCTACACACCAAAATGGCTGTACAAGCATTTTTGCTCATACCCAAAAACATAATGGCAAGCATTCACCATTTACGATAACCTTGTTTATAGTCAACATCCATATGCTATTCTAGAACTGATTCCATGTTTATGAATTCTTAAAACAGCATGCAACATGAGACATTACTATCCTTCACAGGTAGGGTTTCAACTTCAGCTCACTAAAGCAAAAAATTAACTGACCTCCCACCTAACCTTTAAGACTCATCCTAATACATTAGTTCCATTAATTTAAAATACTGTTCTAGAGACATTTGCTTGTATCTCCAAAATTGTCTTTGTACATACTCAGATGTACAAAGCAGATTCAGCAATTCATGGATCAAGGTTTATCTTCATGTCTTCTATCTCCAGGCAAAAATAAAGCAGCACACTATTTTAAGAGAGATTAATTTACTTCCACATGCCCCATGGGCATTATTTTTCCCATTTTTCAGGTACATCAGTTGAAATACACCTAGCCAATTATGACAGTACACTTAGCTGCTACTTGGCACATTGCACAAGACAGCGATTTTATGTTCGAAGAAAACGAAGCTACATTAGGAATATTTGAAACTGCAATACTGCACCAAAAAGCTTGACTTAGACAATGCCTTGCCCCTGAATTCTGTCTGCTTTTCCATTAGCTTGTTGACATCTACTTACTACATATACATAGTACAGCAGTTCCATTCTAATAATTTAATAAAATAATAAAGTGATTTTTTTTCAAAGGTGCCAACTTGCTGGCTGTCAGCTAGAAGTGTTATTGTATATGGCAACACACAGACGTTTTGCTTCACTAAGGTATGCTCTAGCACCACCTTGGAAAACATTAAGCTGCCTGCTATTGCTTCTACGTATTTGTGCTTCCACAGCATTTCCCAGTAAAAACTCTTCAGCAACCAAAAGTATATTGTAAAGCTACCTGCCAGTTACCTGGTTTGCATGCTTCCCTCCACAGGGACATCTGTCTACTGTGAGCAGCTCAGCCACTTTTGCTTACACTGCAGAAACAACACTAATCACAGCTCCTCCAAGTCATGCAAAAACACACTCTAGCAACCACTAGATCCAAGAGGTTAGTTTGACCTAGCGGAATTATACCATCCATCACTGTCAGGTTCACAATGTAGGGATATACATTTCAATCCTGATCACAGTTTGTCATTGCTCACTCTGCATCCGCTCTATTTTGAAACACTTTTTGTCTTATTTTGCATTCCTGGGACAAAACTGACTCAAAATGTCAAGAATCTAAGCAGAAGATAATCCCAATTCTTTAGATGACTTGATTGCCAGTGTAAGGAAGAAAAAGTTTAGCATCTCAGACCAAACTAAAAAAAGAAAACTGGAATTCTTCATAGCACTGACATCGGTGTAGGGTTTAGCCAAAGATAAGTCTCCAATAAAGAATCCGATTCAGTCACAAATGAGCATATGATCTATAGCACGCTCCTGAGCTAGTGAAATAAAGCCAGAATTCATATAGTCTAGATGTCAGGTCCTCACTACCACCTATTCTGCAGTACACGTGTGTACTTGAACTACACCCCTAACTAGCACACAGGTTTCCAAACTTGGCTAGGGGGGAAAGAATTGCTATTACCTGTCATACTTTTACCCAACCAAAATGCAATTTTCTTTTTTATACTTAAATAACAGCTAAGAAGATACTCATATGCATAACAATGAATGCTAGTCACAGCTGATAGCAACCCAAAGCTCAGCAACTGGCCCATGACCTTCAAAAGATGAAACATCTCTTGAAGGGTGTACGGGGTGTGCAGGGCAAGGTTTTGATAGTAGGGGGGGCTACAGGGGTGGCTTCTGTAAGAAGCTGCGAGAAGCTTCCCCTACATCTGACGGAGCCTATGCCAGCTGGCTCCAAGATGGACCTGCTGCTGGCCAAGGCCGACGGGGAGGGGAAACAGCTGGAGAGAGGAGTGAGACTATGTGAGAGGAACAACTCTGCAGACACCAAGGTCAGTGAAGGAGGAGGGGGAGGAGGTGCTCCACGCATCGAGGCAGAGATGCCCTTGCAGTCCCTGGTGAGGCAGGCTGTACCCCTGCAGCCCACGGAGGTTAATGGTAGAGCAGATATCCACCTGCAGCCCACAGAGTACCCCACACTGGATCAGGTGGATGCCTGAAGGAGGCTGTGACCCCATGGGAAGCCCACGCTGGAGCAGGCTCCTGGCAGGACTTGTGACCCTGTGGAAGGAACCCACGATGGAGCAGGGGAAGAGTGTGATGAGTCCTCCCCTGAGGAGGAAGCAATGGCAGAGACAATGTGTGATGAACTTGACCACAACCCCCGCTCCCTGTCCCCGTGGGCTGCTCAGGGGGAGGAGGTAGAGAAAATGAGGAGTGAAGACCGAGTCCAGAAAAAAAGAGAGGAATGGTGGGAAGGTATTTTAAGATTTTGTTTCTATTTCTCATTACCCTACTGATTTGATTGGTAATAAATTAAACTGATTTCCCTGAGTCGACTCTGGTTTGCCCACAACAGTAATTGGTGAGTGATCTCTCCCTGTCCTTATCTCAACCCACGAGTTTTTCAACATATTTCTGCTCCCCTGTCCAGCTGAGAAGGGGAGTGATAGAGTGGCTTGCTGGGCACCTGGCATCCAGCCAGGGTCAACCCACCACAAGGGGAGACTCAGTTAACCCCAGATCTCCAGTTCCGAAAACAAATGCCTTTAGGTCTTCATTGATTCACTAATGCATACCACAAGCACCTATCTCCCCCTTCTGGAAGTTACAAAGCCTTACAAGCATCTAGATATCTTAAGTTGCACACTGCTTTGCTTTAATACCAAGCAATTCCAAGCATGCAGAGAACTCTGCTTTACTCTAGTTGCCTAAAACAAAATGTGTACACTACCTAAGACAACTTTAGAATAACTATCACTGAAAGTTTCTTGCTTTGTTATGACTTTTTAAAAAATTTTCACTGAGACAGTTCACTAAGAAATAACAAATTACTAAACACACTACTGAAGGAATACAAAGTAGGTGGTTTTGTTTCTCATGAGTACAGAGGCTTCTTCCCAAGCGAGTTTTCATTTCTCTGAGCATGATCATTAACATACTCTGATAATAGCACAGCAATCAGTGACATTTCTTAAAAACCACCAATTCTTCTGATCTGTGGAAGTATAAAAATAAGGCTGACAAACCTCAAGTTTCTGAAAACTCACCTTATCTACAGATGCTTGCATTTTTGCTTTGATCTCCTCTAACGACAGAGGGACTTTTGGTGTTTTTGGAGTTAGAGATTTATCCTTCTTGGAATCTGGAGTCTGAAAAATAATCATTTTGTTAGGAACTTACACATACATAACGCTGCTTAGCATACAAGATCAAGTTTTCTTAAAAAAAAGAATGTTAAAACCTACTGTAGAATTTATACTGAATAAAAGAATGAGTTATCATACAGATACTTCAGATGGTTTTCGAAACATCACAGAAGTTAAATTTGCGCTTCCACCACATTCCTCAGAGACACGGAAAAGAGTAACATTTAAGTTTGGAGTTGCTATCATTAGCAGAGCTAGTGTCTTACACTTCTGGGCAGATGCCTACACAGCTCTTTCTCCCAACAGAAATGAAACTGAAAATAGCCCAAACATTCAGTGATTTAGAGTTTACTCCGTAACTGCAGCCGGATTAGGTCATGCTTTAAAAGGCACACATCTGCACTGCTCTTCAGATGATATCCTGCCATCTACCCATCCCATACTGATTTCTGTATCAACCTTACTTGCATACGTGTTCGAGTACATGCAGCAAGGAAAAGCTGCATAAGGAAGCTTGAAAACTACAAAGCAACTAACTGAACAAGAAAACTGTTAGTTCTCAAACAGATCAGTTAAATGAGACTCCCTTATTAGCAGCACCTCCTGTTGTACTGCAATGGCAACACAGTACAAGCAGCTAAACAGAAAATACAGACTTTTATTTTAAACCATGGAATCACCACTATTCACAAGGGACAGCACGCCCGAATTCAAATCTTGGCTGTTATAGCTATACCTTGATCACTAAAGTGTTTCACAGGGCAACATGAAGCAATGAACAGTATCCCCAGCATGCTTCACACTAAGACTCAAAAATCTAACTTAATGGTTAGTACATTATGTAAAGTTACCATTAGGCAAGAAAACTAGCTTCCACATTAGAACAAGTATTTGTTTTACTCATTTGCCTTCACTCACTTTTGATTTGGATGCTGGTGTGGACGGCTTAGAGTCTTTTCCATTTTGCTTTGCTTTCTGCGTATTTTTTCCTGAAGCCTCACGGACAGGCTGAAAAGAAAGCACTTGAGTTCATTTGCTGTGAAAAACTGCTAGTAAATGTTAAGCTTGCTAACATAATACTCAAGACTTAGTGACAAATACATACTATTTAACATCAAGAAAAAAAAGCATTCTCATTGCCCACGCAACATGAAACATGATCAGCATCCATTCTTTAATGATAGCACATATACTACAGGAACTCAAATGAAAAACTGTTGGTGCAGCAGAATACATAACATAGCCAAGATAAAAGTTTTGTTACAATGCCATACAACTATGTGGGACCTCCACTACATTTTCCTTATGTATTACATCTTTCCTTATATATTACCATGCAGAATTCTGGGGGCAGATACTGCACAGGACTAATTCTAGATGGCACTTCAATTCCAAGATCTGACTCAGTACTACTTGTTTTTTGTAACACAACCATTACTTCTTGTTTGGCATTTCACATAGAAATATCGTCTGGGATGTGCATGGGCAATGCCACACGTATATTTAAGAACTGGATTTTAATATTCGTGTATAAATCAAGAGACCATTTTGTTCAGCCACACTAGATTTGATAAGATAACAAGAAATCTGCAGTTGATATTGTCTTGACCAGGCCTTAAACTATTGTGCACTATCACCTATAGAAATAAATTAGGGCAGAACAGCGTATAGTGAAGTAAAACATTAAATGTTTACTTCTAAACAGCAGATACATAAACATAAATTCAAAGCACACAAGTTCAAAGAAATTACTACCTTCTACTTCTGGAGTTGCCAAGTTGCCATAGTTTATTTTACCACCAGGTGGCGATCAAGGGCTGAGCCACACTCACATTCAAGCACTTGGCTGCCTGAAACGAACCTTTTCCAAGGGGCTTACCCATTTAGATCATTTTTATTTAAAGTTAGGTTGCTGTAAAGGCCTTTTTCACAGCATGCAGGACTAACTGAAGTGGCAAAACACAACCCACATCATTTGAGCAGGATTTTGTTTGCTACCCAATAGCCATACATGAAATCATACCAGTCTGACAACTGCACACGTACATATGCATGCTATTAAGAAGCCAGCCACCCCTCTGCACCAAAGTAAATAAAACATGGATGGGGCACACGTTCACACTGAAGTGTTCCAATGTCCTATTACAATTTCTTTACACAGACTAAGCTGAATCAAAAGCATCCCATTCACACATTCCAAATAGGTGTGCTTAAACTCATTGATTTAAGGGACTATCTGCCCCATTACTGTCATCTCTTCTACTGTTATCTAGTCCACTATAAATCAGAACTCTGCACAAAAAAAAGAAGATATCCAGCTAGCTTCTGCATTCTAATAAATGCAGAATTCAAACCTAAACAACTATCTCACACAAACACAGCTTCCACACACTTCTGCTTTAGGAGTCTTCATATGAATCTTTAAAGATTACTCAAAATCAGAACAGTTAATTAACACCTATTAATAAGTTAAGAAGTGTTAGCACATGCTCCCCCTGTCTACAAAAACTTAGCTGTAGATATTAAGTCCATTTGGTGTTATCACTCACTTCCTGTCATTAAATAGGCTGTTTTATCTTTCATGGGTAAAGATGGTCACAATGTGTGTGTGTGCAAATATATATTATGGGACTTACTTTCTTCATTGGTGTTTTCATTTCTTCCTCATCATCCTCTAAGTCATCCTCATCACTACAATTAGAAGCATAATCACTCACCATAACTCAAGATTCATGCTCACAGCTTTAACCACTTAACCACATCCCCCCACCCCCAAGAAAATGTTTTATTCATGATGGAAGCAAGTAATCTTCCCAAGTCTACCTTACACCTTGTTTTAACAAATGGCAAGGTGTTAGGCCAAATACTCTTACTTACTACCATTAAAGCAGTTAGTTGAGTTCCCTTCTGCTTTAATACTGAAGGCACATATCTTCATAGAATTCCACTATTAAGTTTATTGAAAGTTAATGAATTAAATGAAACCATGTATTATAATCCAGTATGACATATTTGAATAACACTAATTTAGACTGCATTGTGAAGATAAACTTGAGGTACTTCTGCTTTTTTGTAGCCAAGGTAAAAAAGTAGCTTGCTCACTTAACATCCAGTTGAATCACATAATTTGTATTTCTGAGTTAACCCAGTATTTCAAAATACATTATCAAAACAAGAATACATACTCATCATCATCCTCCTCATCTTCATCATCCTCCTCATCATCCTCTGATAATTTTGCTTTTTTCTTAAAAGAAACCAAGTATGTCAAGTGTGAATACCATTTTGTTTTAATGAACAGCAACCTTGATTCAAAACAACTTGTGGCATAATTACAACACTATCTTCCATTAGTTTAGCTAAAAAACAGCAAGTTACAGCTGCCAAGTCAAAAGCTACTGACAAGTTTACAGTATACTCCACGCATACAAACCTTTCCTTCTACACTACAGAGCTTCAGTCAGCATTTAAACTCTTGTAGTACACTGATATTTATACCAGAATCTGTACACACTCTGTTACTGTAGCAGACAAAACTTCCGACATAAAAGTAGCCTCCATGTTAGCCCCTCCAGCGAAGCTTTGGAAACTATCTGCACTTAAATACGATTCCAGAATTTAGTACTTGTCAAGACCCGAGTACAAAATAATCCTTCCCCACAGATGTCAACAGACCACATATTAAGTAAATCATATAGCAAGCTAACTGCTTGCTCCTAGAGGCCATGTTAACACCAAATCAGAAGAAAATTCTGTAGACAAGCTGATTGAAAGCATATATACCTGTGGTGTTTTAGCTCCTCCTCCACTTGCTGGTCTCTTTGTTGAGGTGTTCACAATTTTTGTATCATCTTCCTCATCATCTGATTCTGGTTCTTCCTCTAATGCTGATAAAATGATGGCAATGTGTAAAAAACCCACCTCATTTAACAATAGTTAAAACAAGATTGCTAGTAAGAAACAAACAGAAGAGAATCACCCACAACTAAATAGGCACTTAGTGAGGTGTTAAATTCATAGGAGGACGCTGCCTACTAGCAACCTGACCACTGAGAGCAGAAACTTTTCCAGTTGACTGTATGCAGATACTACTACACTGAAATCCAGAATGGGTGAATACCAACCATAGACTGCCCATAATGTTCCTCACAAAAAAGAAGCCATATAAAGTCAAAAATGTCATTTTCTCCATTTCCAAGGAGACACATTTAAGAGAACTAGAGAAAGATCAGTTTCAAAAACAATTCTAGAGCAGAGAAGGCTAGCCCTGGCTTCATTTTTAATGCAAACTCAAAACTACTTAATGGGCAGTCTTCTCACACTCTCAACTGATAAGCAGAAAGCTCACAGCTTTCTGCTGTGAGACACTAACACTGGGAACCTAACATAAAGGAGAGAAATTAGAACCCAAACTGCAAGGCTGACAATCTCCCCTTATCCATACAAAGGAGAGGCAAGGAAAGGTATGCAAGCATTTCTCTGAACTACTTTGTCCTACAGTTATCTCATGCTTCTGAGGGCAGCGAATTAATGATTCAGAGGGTCAGTATTAGAAAAAGTACTGCTTGAGATACCAGACACATCACTCGAGTTCTGCTGGTGCTGACAGGTAGCAAGATCACAGATTAGTAACAACAGTAACGCATACCTACGAGATGTTGACCACTGACGTAAACAGGCCCTGAACCACATTTCAACCTCAAGACCACCGGTGGTGTAATCTCAAAGCCACCTAATGAAACCTGAAGAAAAAAAGCACTGTTGTTTATTCAAATATTAAAGGCAAAGTGTGCTTCACAGACAATTCATGCAAATGAAACCAAGAGCACCAACATCTGTAAACTCCAATACCAATACAGTCACTCCGAGTTTCCATCTGACAGAATATTCCAGAAGTGTTTAGTCAATTCAGGGTCAGTACACCACAACAGGGTTTACTACACTCATTGCTTAAGCACACTTTTCAAAGCCAGACCAATCCACATTTGTTTCTACTCATCTTGGTTGGCAGCAATGCCAATTTGAACATTATCCATCACACCTGCCCCCAGCATTGTGCAGTTCCACTTGTACATCAGCAACACTGATTCAAATGTCATTCCTGCCATCTGGAACGTAAAGTAGGGTGCCCTTATATCAAGAAAGGGTAGCAGTTATCTTTAGAATATCTCAAAGAGCTTGGGACCTGCAGAAAAACTAAATTTTTCTCATTGCAGGCTCAAAGAAAGCAATACAGGGTATAGATGCATCTGCTTGCAAATGCAAGCATTTGTATAGAGATGACATGCATAATTACTATAATTTCTTTAAAAAAATGCAGAATATGAGCAGAAGTCTACCATCTCTGGATGACTAGATTAAGTCTACTAGGCACAAAAAGAATATTCATGTTTAGCTTGTATTTACTACACATGCCAAAATGACACTTGTCTGAACCCACTGACCACTATGCAGTTTCACTAAAATTCAGTCAATCAAAACCTTTTCTAACTTGTCTTTCTCACCTGAGACCCACTTTATAGTAGATTTTTCCAAGTTCCTGTACTTACCGTAGGCTGCACAGACATTTTCAGAGATGCCAGTACTACTTTAATAGGGTTGCCTTCATAGTCCAATGCTTCTGCTTCTACAACGTGCAATTCGTCTTTGGCTCCAGCCCCTAAAGTAACCTGTGAAGTAGAGAACAGTGCACATTCTGAGAGCCTTCCCAAATACTCTGAAGTCTTTTAAACTCCACTCAATGTTCTGTATCTCTTAAGACTGAAGTTTGTATTTCTGATTGTTAATGATTCAGTTGCACTCTTCCCCAAGCCAATACCCTCTTTCCCCATAACAATGGCACTTGTTATGCCAGGTGCAACTCAAGGCATGTGTTTTGATGAGAGAAGTAGACCTTTTGCTACTGGATTATTGCATTGAAGCAGGTCAGTGACAAGTCCAGTCAGCACTGAAGCTAGCCCAAGGGAAGAAGTACAAACACATGCCTAGAGGAAGGAAAACAACTGCTATCCGTACTCCAGAATCACAGCCTTTATCCTTCCCCTGCCTGCCATGTTTCATCTGCCAGCTGTTTAACTATCACTTACACTACACACTTTTTGCTCACTTAACATTCATTGAGGAGTTAAATCTTAACAACTGCTCAGTTCAGTACTGTCATTTATGCTTATGCTTTCTGCATTAATTCACCAAGGACTGAGAGCTGCTGTCCTAGAGCATTTCAAGACTCAAGTGCCTGGATTTCTTACCTTGAGTACAAGTCTGGCACTTTCTGAATTCAAAAATCATAGCTGCAGGGAGGCAAGTGAGTGTCAAAACATGGGACAGGCCTGAAATTCCAGTTCTCTGAGCCACTGGCATCAGGATTACATGCAAGAGATGTGAAAACCAAGAAACCACTGAAGTGCTACAATTATTCCCAAGACAAGCGAACAAGGCTCTCTGTTTCCTTTCCCAATGCCTGTGAAAAGAAAGCTTCCACCCTCCATGGAAGATGCGGGTGTAGACAGTTCAGGCAGAGGCATAGAACTCAAATTTCCATCCTCCAAGAGCTGAGTTTTAGGTGGGCTATAATGATCCAGACTAGATGTATCAGACTGAATGCTGAGAAATAGCATATAGGATTTACTGACAAGTTTTGTTACTGTAAATGTAAAGAGAAGAAATTGCTGCTCTGATCTCACCTCTCAAATAGGCTAGCAAGAACACCAAATCATTCAGCTGGTGGGACTACCCACCAGGCCAAGAATTTAAGAGCCTGCCCTCTATCCCAGTTATTCCTCTCATTCACACCAGTTCAAGCAATACTACAGCACTTACTATTAATTTATTTACTGAGTGTCTGGCAATTATCCATTCACATTTAATGTCTTTAATTTTTACACTGAAGGAATGCACACTAGTAATAAATATGTAATGAAGCAGTGACCATCCCTCTTTACGTTCTCAGCTATCATTAGTAAGACATCTACAGAAACCCTCATGCCATTTTCTACCTCTACATTCATCAATCCTCCTCTCCTTTCACTTTTATCCTTTTTTCTCCCCACCTCTTTCTGTACTTCATACCCAAGCCCACTACCACATCTGTGTCTTAATTGCCATGTGTCAGCCAATCTTTATACATCTCATCAGGTGCATAGATCAGTCACCAGGTACTTGCTACCATCACACTCTTATACTCCATGAACTCCTTCACCTGCTTGCCAAGGCATTTTCTCTTTGTAGCTATGCACAAGATCTTCCAAGCCTCTTAGACATTTCCAGTTTGTCATTTCAACCCCATTTCTCCTGTATATAATCTTTTGTCTTTAAAGACAGGTTATTGAATTGAACTTTCTTCCCCACAACCCTAAAAACTAAGCACTGGTCTGCATCCAATCTGCTTCATCCCCCATGAAGAGTGCACAGCATCAGAAGAGATGCTATAGGTCTAACAGGATCTTTGGATAAAGCCCTATAAGTCAAGTATCACTCAGTGATTAATTTCATCTGCATGACAAACATGATACAAGAACTAGCCATACGAACTTGTCCTAGACATACTTCACTGTTAACTGTAATGGCTATATTAAAGTGGTTTAAGTATCACCGTGAATACATAATGAGCATTATTATGCAAGTCTCCCATCAGAAGCATTCTGCTGTAGGAAGTAATCCACAATTATAAGAGTCTCTTGCTTCCAGGTATCATCTCCGTATTTAAATAAACACAGTAACAAACCACAGAGATGCTACAAGTCTCCAACTCCTTTCCTGATAAGTTGTGGCATATCTTTCTACTAATCAAAAATAACATGTTCAGCCCAGAACAAAAGCCTTGAAATATTGTGTCTTGCGTGATGTGGCAGCACAAGGACCTAAGGGCACATGTAAGAATTCTCAGTGTACAGATCCTGATTTGGATACAGATCCTGTACAGGAGCACCCTGCTCAGCAAAGAGTCGGTTAGATGAATTATCTGAATGCAAGACAGTTTTTCCCAGTTACATCCCTTAGAGAGGGCAACACTAAGGACAATAAATCAAAACAAACCCCCATTTAGATTTAGTTATTAGCTGCTTATGGAAAAAACACACACTGCAATTATGGGAGTAAATATAAAAAAAATTTCAAAATAAAGTTTCTAATAAAGTCTGCTAAAATGTACCCATTCTTATAAACCCATCACGCTCCTGCCACACCTGAGCTATGGCATTAGAGATGTCAGCACATATATTCTGGCATTTAATGCCATTTACTATACATTTATTAACCTACTGTGAATCCATTTTTAAACTTTTCCAGACTTGTACTGCTTGCTGTCAACAACGAAACATCAATGGATATTGTAAACTTTTTGTTTCAATACTGCAAATATTTCAAGTGACATGGTATGCTCCACTTCCAGTAAGAAGAGCTTATTATTTAACAGATTCAGGTAAAACCACTTCCCAGTAAAAGAAACAAGATTAAGGAAATAAGTGTACACGTTAAAAAACTCACTTCTCACAACATCACACACCACTACTTAAAAATAACTTGAAAACCAAACAATACTTGCCGTTCTCAGAGACAACTGATGCTCATTTTCTTCATCATCTACTTTGAATTGATACTCCTTATCTGCTTTAAGCTCGCAGCCTATGAAAAAACAGTTATAAGCATACTGTTTTATTCAGGCGCAGGTATTTGCCAACCATTTGGTATTTTACAACTTGCTGCTTCAGGGCTCTCTACTCGCACAGAAAACCGACGGCACTCCAGGCACACGAGAAACACGTGGCGTGGGGAAAATCCCCGGCGAGCCCGCGGCCTACTGCCGACCACGCAGCTCCTAGCGTGGCCCTCTCAAGCCCATCCGCTGCAAGACCGCCCACGTCCAGCGCCCCCCGCGCTACGCGGGGACACGCCGTCTCCCCGGACGCCCGGTGTCGGCGGCCGGGCCTCTCCCGGGGCCGGCGGCGAGCAAGGCGCGCCGCGGCCTCGCCGCCCTCCACGTGCTCCACCTCCCGCCGCGCCGCCACGCGCCC
>VZTL01020650.1:21878-43610 GCA_013400535.1 Scopus umbretta
TTTTTTGTACTGAGAGCCACAGCTCTGAAAAAGCTTGCATATGCATTAGCACAGATGGTCCATCACTGGCCCTGGGCAGGGCATACCTTCGAGTCACTGTTCCAGGCTATCCTCATGTCCAGGGGCTGATCTGTAAATTGGGTGTCTTTGATGCTGTAAATTAACTAATCTCAAGATTACTTTTACCTGAACACCCACTCTTCAAAAATAAAAGTATATAGCCTCTTAGTGCTCATGTCTCTCCATTAATTTGAAATGTGTAACTCATATTCATAATCATAGAATCATTAAGGTTGGAAAAGACCTCTGAGATAATACCTGCATTCATATTCATAAAGTAAGAACATTTGATTCTGTTGCTGAAAATGAGACAAACTGAAACAAAAAAGAACTGACGCAGTGGTAAAATGAATCTTACCTGTCAAAACGTGGCATTCAACTTCTTTGTCACTCTCTCACAAAGCTCACCCCTTTGATAAACAGTATATACTGTTCCACAGTACATATACATTCAGCTTATTTCCAAATGTAAAGCTTCCTATTTGCAAGAGACAATTAGTTTTCCAAATACAAGTTACTTGAGCCATGGGTTCACCAGGATATGTCCCCCTACAATCCTGTTAACATTAAAGTGGATCATCTGCTGAGGTGTTTTCAAGTGGATTGCCGCAGGCTAACTAAAATACAATAATAATAGAATTGACTTGTGTGTGAAAACAAAGTACAGAAATAAATAGTAGTGCAGCTCACCAGGTAAGTGAGGAGAGGGGATTTGGGCTACTGTGAGAGCCCTCTTTTAGAGTCACAGGGTAATTTCAACTAGAAGGCACCTGTAGTCCAGCACCCTGTTCACTGCATGATGTGGGTCATGCTGCGAGGGTTCCATCTCTGCAGTTTGAGCCAGTTTGCTACCGTGGTGCAATAACTAACCACTACTAATTACAGCTGATTTGTAAATGCTGATATGGGTTAAAATTAGAGGGGTATGTTTTCTGTTTCTCATCTTCCTACCAGCTCTTCTTTTTACTTAAATATAAGGCGACACGCTTGTAGCATGCGACAACAGTATTTCAGCAAAACCAGAAAAACTAGCAATCTTTTTTATTCTTCCTTTGCATTCTATAATAGAGACGTTAATTTGCAAACTGTGCACCACTTGTATGTATAGAAATAACACCCTGATGGATGTCCAAGTCAAAAAAGAGAGCAGAGTGATCACTTAAGTATCATGAACCACTCTTCCCATTTACTCCACTTACAATCTCCCTAGGAAACCAGAGAAGGAAGAGTGCTTATTTCTTTTTCTAACCTTTGGTTTGGTTCATTTCTTATTATCTTTAAGAAGCAATTACTTCCTACTTAATGTAGGAAGAGTGGCAGTCTGGCAATGCAGTACAGAGAAGATACACCCAGGGATTCCTTAAGCGGCAGAGGCAGGAAAACCCACCGAGTGTTGTGGCTGGTGTCACTGGCAGAAGAAAGGCATCATTAGTTGTTCAGAAATCTCAGTCAAGAAGAGCCATACAGATGAAGATGAGACATTTGTTTGATTTGACTTGAAAATGGGAACTAGTGTCGAAATTTAAAATGAAGTTTTGGCATGACCCAAATGACAAACAGACTGGAGCAGGAAGGTGAATACTACATGATAATAGTGAAAGAGACTGCAGCTGTTTTGCATGTGCTTTTACCTGGTGTAATGCCAACAGGAGTACATGGCTGCTGGTCAAAACCACCCAAAAACCTGCTCCACACAGCACTTAGCAGCTCACAAAGCAGACTACAGTTACAGAAGTCCACCCAGTGCTGTCAAAGGGGAGCAGTGCAGCCACAGCATGTTCTTGTGCGTACAGAGTCGCTTTTAATTCAATTACAGTCTTCCATTACTGAGGAAATAAATGTGGGAGGAAACAAAGGACAGGCACAGTGAAGCAAAACAGGGGTAGGAAGTAAGAGATATACGCTTACTGCATCTTGTTTGGCTCCACAGGGCTTTAGAAGGGCTGTCATACATCATGACATTTATTATTTCTGTCATATACTAGGATGAAAGTCCATTACAATATCGATCATTTTACTCTGCTCAACTTTATGCTATGTAATACTCAGCATAGCTGAAAAAGCTTACAAGTGATTTAGAAATAGCTATACCGGGAGAATTGAGGAAGAAATCGGAGTCAACATGGTTTCCCTTAATGGAATTCTCTTTTTAGTAAGCTTTTACAAAACTTAGGAAATTGCATTTTAAACATGGTTAAAGCCACAGCACAGTTGCAGTCAAGCAATCAGAAGCTACAGACACAGTAAAGATTTCCTATGCAGTCTTAATTTACACAGTGACATAATGACAGAATGTTCAACTGTGTTGCCCCATAGCTGTCACATGAGATCTTCGCCAGGCTCGTCCTTCTATCACCAGTCAATAATTTCCATCCCAATGAACTCAGGGCCAAAATCTTAAAAGGCATCAAAACACTTACCCTTCCTTGATATCAAAAAGACAACTTGCCACCCTGAAAATCCAAGTATTTCAATTTAACCTGAAATAACCACGGCTTGCAATCATCAGATGGGGCAGCACAAGGGAGGCACTAGCTAATATCATTAATGTACCATCAGCAATACCAGCAGGAGCAGCACGCTGTTCCAGCGTTGCAGTGGCAGCAAGGACAGAACTGTCCCGCGGGGTGTCAGGCCAGCCTGTGCCCTAAACATGGAGGTGCAGCACAAGTGAGAGCTGTCCTGCCCTGTGGGGTTGCTTTGAGAAGACTTGTCCTTGGGGTTATAATTTCCCTCCACGTCCAGGTGGGTTTGCACCCAGCTCAGGACAGGGAGATGTGACGGAAGACCATCCTTACCTCATTGCCTTCTTTCTTAACTGCAGTCTACTTTTTACTGCTGATCCTGCCATGGGTGGGCACTAGAAGTTTTCTTCATCATCCTTCTTTAATGTACTATCTGTTCCATCCCCAGCTTTGCCTATAACACCTTATTTATGCAGAGCCGCATGGAGGTCTGCATCAGAAGATCCTTCAGCAGTGGAGAAAACTGCACACTGGAAGGGGAGCAAGGCAGGCTGACAACCTGGCCTACGTGCTTATGACAGCACGTGCTGGTGCTGCTCCATCTCTTCTATATTCTTGCACATAGCTTTCAAGGGATCTTTCTCATGTTAGGGCCTGATTTCAGACATTCATCCCTAAAATGAAAGAATGACAGACAAGCCAGGATGTCCCCAAGGAAGGCGCTCAGGTATCATGGTGACAGTAAGAAACAAAGTTACACAGATAGATTACACCAGGTGTTAGCGTCACGACAGTAAAACTTGAAATAGCCTGAAATTTCTCTTTTCTTTTTCTTCTTTTTTTTTTCCCACCCTTAAATACTCTAAAAGCCATACCAACAGATACAGGCTCTAAACATTTGGTATGAATGATCAAGCCTTGAGTATGGGATAATTCTGATTTAGAAATAATAAAACATGTGCCTGAATATAGCTCCTTTAACAAAAAGACATTAAAATTGTACACTTGGGGGTTTTTTGCACACAGATGAAGTTCAGATATGTCTCTACTCATGCCCAAATGAATGGTACTAGCCTGGATCTCAGACAAGTCTTTGCAATAGTAAGCAGTAAAAGTTGGATTTTTGTGGTGACTTGGACCATATCAACAGGTCACGGACCAGGATACATACTAGGGTCAGGGCTCTGAGTGTCACAGGAGCTGGATGTTTGACTACCTGGGTTAGCATGGCCACACTTCAGGGAGGGAGGAAAGAAGACAAGGTGTAAGAAGGATGCTTCTCCCATTGAGTTACATGACCTGGTGTGGGGATGAGCTGTCTCTACTTGCCTGCCTTCATACTGGACATGTGTTAGAGCATACCTTTAAAGAAAAGAGGGAAAAACTGTGTACCAGATATAATTCAAGGGGAAATAGTATCCTGAACATTTTCACCAGCCGTTGCCAATATTCAGGACAGTCCTTACCAAATTAGGGTCTCTGGTCCTTAAACAGGATATAATCGGCAGATAAACTGAATCCTACCAACTTCTGTATATGGTGCACATACGCTGCTTTGCAGCAACATTTTAGATCGATGTGCTGGGTTGACCCTGGTTGGATGCCAGGTACCCACCAAGCCCCTTTATCACTCACCTCCTCAGCCAAACAGGAGAGAGAAAAATATATCGAAAGGCTCATGGGTCATGATAACAACAGGGAGAGATCACTCACCAATTACCATCACGGGCAAAACAGACTCAACTTGGAGAAATCAGTTTAATTTATTAACAATTGAATCAGAGTAGGGTAATGAGAAATAGAAACAAAATCTTAAAATACCTTCCTGCCACCCCTCCCTTCTTCCTGGGGTCAATTGCACTCCTGATTTTCTCTACCTCCTCCCCCAGAGCAGCACAGGGAGATGGGGAGTGGGGGTTGTGGTCAGTTCATCACACATCGTCTCTGCGGCTGCTTCCTTCTCTTCCTTCTCCTTCTCCTCACACTCTTTCCCTGCTCCAGTGTGGGGTCCCTCCCACAGGAGACAGTCCTCCATGAACTGCTCCAACATGGGTCTTTCCCATGGGCAGCAGTTCTTTATGAACTGCTCCAGCGTGGGTCCCTTCCATGGGGTCACAAGTCCTGCCAGCAGACTTGCTTCAGCGTAGGCTCCTCTCTCCACAGGTCCACAGGTCCTGCCAGGAGCCTGCTCCAGTGCAGTCTTCCCATGGGGTCACAGCCTCCTTCGGGCATCCACCTCCTCCAGTGTGGGGTCCTCCACGGGCTGCAGGTGGATATCTGCTCCACCGTTAACCTCCGTGGACTGCAGGGGTACAGCTTGCCTCACCATGGTCTTCAACAGGGGCTACAGGGGAATCTGCTCCGATGCGTGGAGCACCTCCTCCCCCTCCTTCTTCACTGACCTTGGTGTCTGCAGAGTTGTTCCTCTCACATGGTCTCACTCCTCTCTCCAGCTGCAGTTACATAGCAGCTTTTCCCCTTCTTAAATATGCTAACCCAGAGGTGCTACCACTGTCGCTGGTTGGCTTAGCCTTGGCCAGCAGCGTGTCCATCTTGGAGCCAGCTGGCATTGGCTCTGTGAGATGTAGGGGAATGTTTTCGCAGCTTCTCACAGAAGCCACCCCTGTAGCCCTCCTACTACTAAAACCTTGCCACAGAAACCTATTGGCACTCCCAGTTGCTGTTTCCTTCCTGGGAACCATGACTCCAGAGCATGTCTTATGCACATATTGCTTCTCCACGTGCACTGCTTTCTGGATTTTTTTTCCTGGAAAGAAATGGCCCTAAAAGTCAACATACTTTGAAACTATCTGTGCCCTGCTGGTCCCAAAGGTGAGACCACCTCCCAGTAGAAGGAGTAGTAAAAGTTTGGACTTGGTGAGTCTGAAATATCTCAGGAAGGAATATGGCAGTGAAGAGCTCCACAAGCCATGTGCACATAAATCTGGCAAGGCAAACTACACATAACCTTTTCAGCTACTCTGCTCCAGTGATGCCAGATGCCCTTGCCTCATGAGCTTGTCTACAATGCCTCCCCATGGAATAGCATTTGCTGCTGTGCCCTACTACTATACCTCCTGCCAGCCCACGGCACTTCTCTGCTTGTTAAACCCAATGAACTTGATCCCAAAATGATGCTCTGCATCACTGCAGACATGCATGAGCTCTGCTGACCACTTACAGGCAACCAAGGCCATGGAGATGGGAGAGAACACACGGTACTCCACATAAAAGTAGCCTGTTTTGGTGGTCACTTTTCACATGTACAACTTCTGCAGTACAAGCTTTAAAATATTCTCCCCAATGCCCCATGGTTCCTGCAGGCTCAGGGAAGGGCAGAGCTAAGGCCATGGGCTGGGGCCACAGCACATACTTATCCAATTCTTGATTTGCCTGTGTTTGTTGTATTTCTTCGTCTCCATAGCTTCACTGTAAGGAGCCTGAAGTTTGGGAAGCATGTAAGATACTGTCAGTCAACCATAATTTTGGGCAGATTCTCTGGGTACATGTTCAGGAGAGTCCCTCTTCTGAGCTATCTGTTCTCGTTTCAAGACCAACAGCACCATCTAGTGACCCCAAATCAGCTTCCTACATACCTGTCTACCTTATCTGCCATATTTCATACATTCTTCCAGGTCTCCCAGATGAGCTTTGTCTGTCTGTGCCTATCTACACCTTTCCTGCTAGAGGGTTGCTTTCTACAAGGTCTTGCATGTTGGAGGCTGAGGGCACTCAGCCACAGTCACAGACAGCCCTCTGAGCTGGGATGGGATGATCCAAATTAACTTGCAGGCCAAGAAATATCACTAAGCTGTGTGCCAGACCCCATTTGGCTCAGTGAGAATCTCTTATGCCTTCCTGGGCACTTCTCACAACTTCCACATTCAAAAGAAATCTGCTCAGGGAACAAAAATAATCCTCCCTTATCCTTGCCTTGGTTCTGTACTGTGTTTGACCTTGCTCACATGTTGTGTAAGGACCTCAGGCACACGAGTCAAAGGTCATGTTTTGTCCTCAAGATCCCACTGGCATACATAGCTAATACAGATGTCAAGAGAGTCAAAATCATGGCAAACATTACCTGTGGTCTCTCAACTTAGAGCAAAGGGCAGACAGGCAGCTCCACATCTCCAGTGTGCAATGAGCACTTCTGTTCCTCTCTCCATCACCCCTCCCTGCAAAAAACCCACATAAAAGAAAAATATCTGCAGAATCCACACACAAACCTGGAGAGGCCAATGTTTCCTTATCATCCCAGCTCCTGCACTGCTGCATTTCGCCCTCTCCACAACAGTCTCCAGGGCCCCTATGGTGGGTATAAAGACAGAAGGACATCATGTTGATGGCAGTATCATTTTGTGCCTTTTTTTTTTTTTCCAAGCCAAGACAATGTGCAAATTTCAACCCTCTCTACTTCACTATTGCATTCTGTCAGTTCCTTGACTCTTCATCAGGGTACCTTGCAGGCTGAGGATGCTGCAGGGAAGGAAACGAAAGGAGCTCAAGTTTTTGACTGCTCATGGTAAGGAATTTTGATGCATCAAGCACCTTCTCCAGTATCAAGGTCATGGCCAGGAAAACCATACTATGTGAGATAAATGTGGTGAGCTCTCATATTTCTATTTGCTCATTAGGCTAAAAGAGGTCCATGTTCCCAGCTTGTGCCAGAGGCACTCCCAGAGACCGGGAATCTGGAGCCATGTGGTTATACACAAGGATCTGGATTGCAGCTATCAAGTTTGCAGAGACAAGCCTGGGAAAGGTCTTTCAAAAGAAACCACTTCAGAATCATTAAAAAGAACAAGATGGATGTTTAAGCCATCTCCATAAATCAGTTTCTTTCCTGGACTTTACTGGGCTTATCTAATGTAAGCAATAGTATTAAACCATTCTGAATTCTGGGTTATATTTGCCCAGCTGGGACAGTGGTATGGGGTTTTTAGCATCACAGCAGCATTACAGCGTGATTTACTGGCTCCTGCACGCAAAACGTCCTCAGTTCACCTTATATGCTTATATATAGATGCTTATGTGTGTATAGGCTTCTGGAGGCTTTTGGACAAAGATATTTACTGAACAAATAAACGTTTATCACATTTTCAAACTACAGTTCTGAAAACTTTCTGGATGAAACAACGGGCTCTGGCCTGATCTTTGCTCACAAATGTGACTTTAGAGATGTAGTACACAGCTCTATGATCTGTCTGAAGCACTGCAAAGGTCAAAAAATCAAATAGAATGTTAGGAATCACTGGGAGAGAAACAGAAAATGTCAATAGGTCAGTGTATGAGCACAGGGTACAACCACATCTTGACTACTATAGGTAGCAATAGTCCTGTTGTGAAAAAAAAAACAAAAAACAAAAAAAAACCAAACCACAAAATAAAGGGCTATTCAATAACAAGAAGCATGGAGAACAAGAAACAACCGTCTGCTGTCTCTCCTAATACAAGAAATAGAGGGCATAAAATGAAACTTGTAGGTGGCAGATTAAACAAAAAAAAAAAGGAGGAGGCAGATCCTCACTCAACATGTAGCAGAACTGTGGAAGTCACTGCCGGAGGATGCTGGGGACACCAGAACTTTACATGCATTGGACACACACGTAAAAGAAAAATTAGTCAAGGAAGGGTAGAAAAAAGACAACATTCTCTGGCTCAAGAGTACCCGAATAGCTTGGGAAGATATTCTAGGGAAAATATCACTGTAATCTTAACCTGCTCTCATGCATTTCTTCCAGTCACTGTTGGCAGACAGACACTAGGCTAATTGATCATTTCATCTGAGCCAAACAGAGAAGAGATGAGGGTCTCCTCAGCCCAGGCTCAATGCCAGATGTTCCAAGCAGACCTGCAGCTCAAGAGACCTTCAACCCAGGCTTGACTCCAGCCCAATATACACTGCAGTGCTGTTCACAAGACCCAGATCCAGAATCAAGTTCAGTTTCGAGGCTGATCATACACTGCAGTGGGGTTTCAGGTCTAGCAGCAGAGGTTTAGGATATTTTGGCTGGTCATTTACTTCCAGACATAGCCATCTCTGACAGTCCCACAGTGGGAGACTGTTCAGTTATGGCAGGGGCTTTTATATGCTTGTACTATCACCTACATTGATAATCTACTTCAAATGAAGTCTGTGTTTTACTGCTGGTGGTCATTTGCAGCAGGTCAAGATGCAAATGTGACAAAATATCATGTGATCATCTTGATGCTCATCTGACAGCTTCATCCTATAGCGGGGAAAGCTAATCCCCAGAGCAGTTACATACATGGCAAAGATACCCAACTCCCTTGTCTCCTGGATGACACAGAGGAAAACCATGTGGACCTCCTGTTTAATTCTCTGCATTTCCCATACCAGTTGGGAACTCTGGTCATGAATGGTGCATGTCTGTGTGACCTAGACTTTTAAAAAAGCAGGTGATGGTTTACCAGTGCTTGGGGTCCTATGGGATGTTAGTTCTCAAAAGAACGTAGAACTTACAAAGAACAAGAAAGAGGATTTCCAGCTTCCTCAGGAACAAAGAGATGATTTTTCAATACTACTTCAATTTAATCTAAAATTTGGAAGACTGAGTGCTGTCAGCAGCCTCAAAATAAGAGTTCCCATCTGTCTTGTACTGTACTTTTCAGGCTTTGCTCTCTATTTGCAAATCTCTAACAAGTCTCTGCAGAGCTCTTCATCAACATCTTTGCTTTGTTTTCTTAAGTGAAAACATTAGCTGGTCTGACACAACCAGATGTACTGCACACATCTCAGCAGCTTCCTGCTGCCGCCAAGTTGGGCCCATCAATTTCATTTGCCTTGGTTGTGGTGCCTTTTAACATTTAATTACAAAGCAGCACTCGTTAGTCACTTTACTTATCATCTGCCATTTCTCTCACCTCAGCAAGAGCCCAGAATCCCTCCAGCTTCTTCATCAGCAGGGTTTCGAGTTGGAAAGGTCTGTCCTAGGAACACCTTTATTAGCTAGCTGTTGACAGATCAATTAGTACTTGGCACTCCCAAAGTTAGTGTTGCCCACGTGCTACCACTGTGTCACACTTGCTTGCAGGGTGGTTCATCACTCTTATATGTTCCTGTCTAGCAAACACACCTGGCACATGGCAAGGACACTTCCCGTGTGCCCAGGCATCTGCCAGAGCAAGCAGCATGGGGCTATGCTGAAGCTGAGCAGGAGACCATGTGGATCAGCGCCACAAGATCCATGAGGTCTATGATGGCATCCCTCTGTGCTCTGTCACGGTCATGGTGGCATCCACCAACAGGTTGCATCAGACCCAATCTAAATGGAAGCAGTTGCAAGCAGGTGTAAACCTGTAATGTGTAAGTTTGCCATAGGGAAGCAAAGTTCAACTGAGTGGGTCCCAGACACGCACTTGTTAGACCTGGCATGCGTTATTGTCACCTGCTACCACCATCCAAGGTCCCTGCAGAGCTATGGTACCTCCAGTGGTCCTCCCAGCACCATCTCATAACATGCCTGCTCCTCCATATAGTGCGGAAAGGTGAGCAGCCTCTGGTCCACAGAGGCTCCGCGGATTTTGTTTTACAAGACATAGCATCGTTGTAGACAAGTTTCCAAAACTAATAGATCTTAAAAAAAAAAAAAAAAATCACTTCACGTAATGAAAAAAGGGATCAGAAATGTCATTAGTCAGTGTAAGAACCTTATCCTCTAGGTGTGTTAAATCCACGGGGGACAGAGTAAGGATTATGTTGGCTCACTTATTTCTTATTAATACATTGGAAAACACAGATCAGTTCTGCAGCCACGTTCGTGCAGGAGGCTCACCACCTTTGGTGGCACCAGACTAAGAGGAGTGTCACCGCTGAGACAAGCTGCTTCTCAAACTCAACTAAGGACCCACGCTCCAGGTGTTTTTCTCATCAGTGGCAACATGAGCCTGTTTTCATCATGGTTTTGGGCTCTGATTTTGCCATCAGATAGGCAGAACACTTTGTTGACTAACGTGGAGTCTGGGAGCTCCCAGAGTATTCAAGCTAAGTTCATGTCAGTGCGCTTACAGGATGGGGACTCGCATTTGTGTCTGCTGCCCCCTCGTAGGAAACGTGAACCAAGAGGAATAAATAAATGCAAAGTGTTACAAGCAACTGGATTTGTCAGAGGGAAGGCGCATGAGCGAGGGTGATGCATTGGAGATGTCTGTACACCAGAGGGCACTCTGAAATTACATATGTCGAAGAGAAAATTTATCGAATTATTTGGGCTGGGAAAATACCTAGGAGAGCAGGAGGAGTGGGGATTTCACCTGTAAACAAAGAATTTTTAACCTTTATGCCACCACATAAGGGTGACTTTAAAATGTTAAATCCTGTATTAGAGAAACAGAGTATTTTGCTAACAAAATATTTTTGAAGTCTTGAAATCAGCATCAGTCCTTGCAGTGTTTAAGTTTTGGCTTGATTTACCTCTCATTTACGAAGGTATAACTTAGCAGCAACTTTGCTGGAGGCAGACCCATTTAATCAACATTACATCTGGCCTTTTGAGTATCTTAATCTGTTACGGACAACTCTTCTTTTCTGCAAAAAACAAACTTCACAGTGCCATCATCTTTCCTGGAAAGCTATGGAAATACGGGCACCCGAATCAGGCAGGGAGCACAAGGAAATTCCTTTGGGTAAAATCCCTATGCTCTCCAAGCAGCCCTGAATAAATAAATGCCCATGATTGCAGGGACTGCGGCAGCTGGACCTTTGCTGGCAATCTTGCCACTAGAAGGCAAAAGCAAATACGCAGAGGACCAGATTAGTTCTCTAAAGCCCCTACTTCCAGCCCTGGAAACTCTCCCCTGGGGCACATGGCATTGCCACCCTCGGCTCTGCCAGCAGATTTATCTTCTATTATTAGGAGTACAGTATCTTTCACCAGTGTTAGCATTTAAGATGATTTCCTGCTTGTACTCCAACAACCTAACCATGTAACAGCAAACCCAAAAAGGATGTTTTTTGGATAACAAACCCAAAAAGAACTAAATCTGCAGGACTGTCCAGTGGGTTCAGGTGAGCCCTGGAGCAGGTCAAATCCTGCAGGTTTCCTGGGGAAGGGAATCCTGGGGGTAGAGGGATCTCTGCAAGTTAGTCCGAGGATCCCAGCTCAATAACAGAGAGACAGATAATAGCATTTGAACACTATCTTCTCCAATTCAATTGTATTGATTTATTGCCTGTCCAATGAAGTCATCAAGTGTACAAAATGGTTAATCTTATATTTTTTTTTCCTGCTGTCTTCTTAGAGGAGTGAAGTTGTAAATACAGATCCATGCAAGGGTGATGGGGTGGTCGGAATATTTTACTTTTTTCAAGGCAGATCCTGCAGTGTGTCTATGCAAAGTGAATCCCATTTTAGCACAGGGCAAAGGAAGGACACAAGCCCTTCCCACTTGGGCTCCCACTGCAAAGCTGCTCCACCTGAACAGTTTAGACTTGCTGACAAACTTCACCGGCGTCACTGCGCTGGCTCAAGCTCTAGGAGCCGTCAGGAGCATCGGCATTGCCAGCCTGGGCAGAGCCTGCCTCAGCACTGCCCTGCCAGACCCCAAACCCAGCTGGGGGGATTCTGGGTTTCCCCCACGTTGATACATGGGGCTTACAAGGCCCATCTCACCTGCATGACTTACCTAATTCAAAGCCTTACCTGTCTAAGCGAAGGAAACAATATTCCAGCCCATACAAGCAGACCTAAAACATGCAGGAAATAGCTGCTGTTTGAAACATGCCACTTCAAAATGGAGGGCGTCACGTCCGACTGGGGCAAGCAGGTCCCCATCTCTGGCACTGGGTGGCTGGGAGAGAAGGAAAACTATTTATTTTTTTTTAAAGTGTTTTTTTTTTCAAAATGTACATTTGCAATTAAAAGCTAAGTATGCTGTATATTTTATTAATGATGTGGGATAGCAAGGCATTTTAAAGCTCTCTTTTGTTTTGATGATTTTTTTGGAGGAGGAGGGGAAGAAATTGAAATGGAAAGCTTAACACTTATAATTTCAAAAATTTGGCTTATATTTTAGGTTCTGGTAACATGCAATTACAGGCACTTAGGAAGAATTCCCTTTTTTATACTATGCCCTAGAGCATAAAATTAAGAGGCCAATTCAGGCTTTGTACTGCTTTCAGAGGCAGTTTGCTTCAGCATAGATCAACATGGAGACTGACTGTCGCCTTTCTATTGAATTAGGTCTATATTTTTGACAAGTATGGCAGCAGTATCATCACTTTAATCACCAACAATCCATTGTGTCTCTTTATGCTAATAAATAAAACATTCTGTGTTAAATATTTCCCAGTAAGCACTTGAAGACCTGCAATCACCACTCCTTCTATATGTTCCCAAGTAAAATAAAATAATGGTAATAAAATCAAATGATGTCTAGGAGTTTTATAGACAACTAATAGCAGTTACTGCAAAGTGCACATCAGATACCAATTGAAGGTTACATTTCTCTTTAATATAATATAGCATGCATATTTCACAAACTGTCTCTATATATCAAATAAATTAAACAATATGATCATATCGGTCAAAAACGGAGTTCTTTAGGAGAGGCCTTTAGACAGAAGAGTTTTACGGGAGCTGTATGTTAAGAGTGGGAGCCTCTGGAGCACTGGATGCCAAACATGGGAAAATCATCCCAAGTTACAGAGAAACTGCCCGAGAAACTTCCTGTCCTTCCCAGCCAGCCTGTGCCCTCCTGCGGGCAAGGCCAGCCCTCTCCATGTGCTGGGACTTTGCTCGAGGGGTTGATGGTGGCACGGGTCTCACAGACCATCACAGAAATGGCCGGGAGGGACCCCCAGCCCATCACCCTGTCCTCTGTTCTGGAGGAACACACCGGTCTAAGACCAACTCCTGGAAACACACTTGCAAAGCAGAGATGTAGGTTTTAGAAGAAATAGAACCAGATCAACAGGGAGCAAACGAAGGCACCAAAGCATCCTGCCACACATCGTCCAGGGGGACTCTGCCAGCAGCTTGGCCAGGGTTCAGGAATGGGATCCTGCAGCATCCCGCAGCTACCAGGGGCCACAGGGCGTACCCCATGGGGTCCACTGCCTGCACTACCCCACCAACTTCCCCTGCTCCCACCAACCAGGTTACCCTGGACTCCCCACATCCTCCTCCGCCTTGCTGCTTGGCCATCCCAGGGCTGTGCAAGCCCTGCAGCCCCCTTTGCCACTGGAGCGGCTCCCGCACCAGCACTGAGACCACGCCGCAGCATGGGAGCCCTGGCGCAGCTCTGAAAACACACCTCATCCTCGATCTCCCTGATTTCCCTGGCTTTATTCCCATACTTTACTCTGGAGCCCGGGAGCCTTGCAGTCACCCTAAAGAAACCCTTCCTAAACTTCAGATCAGCTTGTCGAGAGATTTTTCCCATCCCGTTACTAATATACCTAATATATTCAGGGGGCCCCACCTCAGTCAACATGAATTGTAAACCATTTCTCTAATCCCCTCAACAATACCCTTCCCCAAACCTTTTTTCTATCTTAATTAGATATTCTATCCCTTTGGTTTAAAATAGTATTTTATTTCACTTAATGATTTCAACAAAAAATATTAGGATTCCCCAAACAGACATGTTCCCTCTGAATTCTCTCATTCTTTTTTCAAGGGCTTCAGTTTCATCTTTTTGTTGCTTTGTCAAAACACAGCTAATTGACTGTCCTAAAAGTACAATTTTAGTAATTTCTCTCAATGAAGCATCACCGCCTCCTCTATTAACACTGCCTAATTGGACTTTGAATCCCCAGCCAGTGACTTCACCCATGCTACGGGCCCGGATCACTGCAACAGTAAATATCAGCATCCCAGTTAAATGTAGGTTGGCTCACATTCCCCCAAAATTGGCTTTCTGCTCCTTGGAGCCCAATCTGATGTAATATTACATTAACCATTTTTTTTTCTAGGGGAATTGGAGGAACGGAGGAGAAGCTGAAGCGCAGCTCTGCATTTCATCTCCTCAGTAAAAGTGTGTTTGCTCCCCGGCGCCGGCGAGGAGGGAGTGCTGCAGATCTGCAGAGCCTGGTGGGAGAGTTTACAGCCTCCCCAGCCTCTCAGCCGTTGTTTCCAAGTTTATTTCTACCAGCTCTGACTCCAGAGAGCACACCAGGTAAGGCGATGGAAGTTCCGATCCCTGTGGGGTCCCACAGCTCCGGGGAGGTACCTTCCACCACGTCCCCAGCACATCATCTGGAGAAGCATCCCAGGACAACTCTGCTGTGGGCAGCAGAAATCATTTCCCATTCTTTCTCCTTCTCCAAAATACATGGTACATGACACGTGGCTTTCAACTGTCAAAGACCTTGGCACATACTGGGGAGCCAGGAAGGTTGACTGGCCACGCCACACCACGAGCAGCAGCAATCACTCCTGGTGTTATCTGCAGTGGCTCTAATTATCTTACAGCATCTGCTATTAAAATGCAAGCATCAGGCCAAGCTACAAGTAGAAAACAGAAACAGAACTCATTGATGCCTGTAATAGGCACCAAAGGCATATAACTCTGCATAATTGCTAATTGTTATTACTATTGCAGTTGATGCCAGAATTGCCCAGAGATGCCTCTTGTTGCTCTCTTCCCTGTGGGACTTGGGAGGGTGCTGAATCCCACCATGACTGGGCAGCGTTTCCCTTGCCAGAGACCCCCCATGGCGAGGGAGGTCAAAGCCACCCCAAGAGCCTGCTGATCCCTCTCAGAAAACAACAGCACCTGCCACACCACCAGCAAAAATTGCAAGGGACAAAGTTAACTGCAAGTTTAAGTGTGAGATCAAAGCACGTGAGGATTTACAAGGAACAGGCCTTTGAAGCCCCAAGCGCTGGACAAAGCACTCCCCGCCACGCCGCGCTCCGGCTTTCAGCTCTGACAGCGAAATCCTCTGGGGCCTAATGAAGCCACTTGACCTCTTGCTACCCCCATTCTCCAATCTGCAAAAGAGGTTATTAACACTTCTGACATCCAGGCAGTCAAGGGGACTCAGATGGGTTTGACAAGGGCTGGCAGGGCTCACAGCTAGCTCACAGCTAGCCCTAGCCCTAGCCCTGCTCACAGCTTTGATGGGGAGCTGCAACAGTGCGGCATAAAAACACCGTAAGATACCCCATTATTTAGGGTTTGGAGACTTCTTTAGGATACAAAACACTATCAAATGTTTTTTTCTCCTTTGCTGCTGCATACCTTTGCCCTCAATAGGCATCAGCCACAACCTAAGTCTGTATTTCTAAAATGCACTGGATTTTCAGTCACTCACGCTCAGACGACTCTGCCATCTGCACTGCTCCAGGTGCGAAGCCCCTACAAATCCTACCAAGAAAAAACATTTCTAATCCATACTTACACAACCCACATACAATTTTACAGCCAGCCAAGGCCTCGCTCCTCCAAAGCGATTCAGTGGGTTGCTGCTTCTTGCCAGAAGCCTGGCATGGAGGCAAACAGCTCGTGGGGGATGGTTTTTAGCGCTGGTCCGGATTTGGTCCCAAGGAGACGGGCTGTGCAGCACAGCAGAGGGCACTCCAGCCCACTGCATCTGCCCAGCCGAGCCGGGAGGACCCAGCTTAAAAGATTGTGCTATCAGCTCTTTCCTTATTGCAGGCAAGTGCTCCAGCGATAAATGTTTTCTTGTAAACATGCCATAGATGGAGGTAGGAGCCAACAAAATGGAGATGCCAGAAGCTTTTTGTCTTTGTGATTTAGTTTCTTATTAGAACATGCTACTGGGAAAGAAAAGATATCATTGATAAGACTGACATTAGAGTCAGCCAGTAAAATTAAAACCCCAAGGACTGGACTGGCCCTTTTCTCGTCAGGCAGGAATACAGATTCTCTGCCAAACTAACACTTTAAGATACTCATAAATGTTAGGGACAAAACTTTCAAATAAAGAAAGAAAGGATTTTTGCTGCCTTCAGTTTTGGCAGAACAGTTTCAGATGCTTTAAAGGGCCTGGCTTTCCATCTGAGCACTTGCCCTCCTGCCCCAGAAGAGGACCCAGCCCCAGGAAGGCGCTGGCAGCTGTGGGCTCAGGGCTAGAAGCATCTTGTATTTCTGCATCCTTCCAAAGAACTTTGTTCTAAATGATGCTAGAGAAAGCAAGCCTCAGAGCGCCACAGTGAGCTTGTGGTTGCACCCAGAACTTGAAAGGGCATGTGCACGTGGTGTTGATAGATAAAAACCAATTCAAATGCTAGTTCCTCTTGACGTCTGCAGGCTCATGGAGCTAGAGCAGGAGGTGTCACAAACTCTGAGCTTTGTGCTTACACCAGCTTACACCAGCTTGGTGCACACAGAGCCACTCCCCGCAAGCACCGTGCCACTGTGGGCAAGAGCACCCCCTTGCACGATGCAGTTTGGTGTCATTTGGACTTTCTTGTGCTCCCCTGCGCAACAGGTGCCTCAGCCAGCTCCAGGTCGAATGGGGTTCTGCTGTGAGCTTGGGAGGCTGCACGCTGCAGGGCAGAGCTCTGCACATCTCATCTCATCTAGCTACCGCTTCATCTTCTGAGAGTAAAGGGGGAAACAGCAGGTTGATGAGGAAATATGGACCTATATGTGCCCTGCTCACATATGGATCTAACTGAGCACTGCTCCTACTGCTTGCACATTTTAGGGACCTGTTTATCTTATAAGTAAGCCCTTACAATAATCTTACAGCAAGCACTTAAAATAATCTTACAAATAAGCACTTCTGTATGTGTTTAACCATAAGCACAAGGGAGGTGATGGGACTTAAACCCACCTCCAATTTTGCAGCACCAGCCCCGTGGCCACACACCAGGCCATGAAGCAGCAGCAGCTAGCTGTGCTCACAAGAGGGCTTTCTTAATAAATTCTGATTAATAAACAACAAGTTCCTGCTCTCCCTGCCCCTTTCACAGCCTCTCTAAAACCAGCCGCCCAAGCCTGCTTTGACACGTGTGTACCACCTGAGTCTTCCACCAATGTTACATGTCATTAACAAAACATAAACCAGCAGTCATATCTTAACGGGAAAAGTTAAATCTCTTTATGCAGTTAAATAAAGATACCTTGTCCAGTCATTAAGAAGTGATTAGCTTATCTAAGAAATAACAGCGCTAGTGCTGTCAGACTGGCACACAAACACTAAAAAGAGCAGGGATCAGATATCACATTAGGCTAATTATAAAGAGAAGAAAAGACAAGCGGAAGCATAAAATAGCCATGTGGACAGTATTTTGCCGGATTTTTTTCTTTGCATGGAAAAGGCTAAACACATTCTGCAAGAGAAATTTGAGTGTTAAAAAAATTCCTCTTCTGATTTTATTCATTTAGTACTGTATGTAAGAAGGCAGTGCACACGCATGCAGTATTCCAGGTTGTGTGAAACAGTGGCCAAATCCTGCTAAGGATCAATTTTCTTAAACATAACAGAAATCCCTAAATCTTTGCACAATCAACCTGCAGCAAAATTCCAGGTCTTGGAGTCTTTGTACAACAGAAGGAGCAAGGCAGCACAGCCCATCCCGCACACCTCCTGCTCCCTCCCTCGCCGTTGGCCAAGTTCCTCCTCCTGCACAGCCACAGAAGCTCCTGAGCATTTTTGGAGATTAGCACGCTCAGTTTCTTGCCAATTCTGGTGTGTTCACCGGAGTCACCTTGCCCAGACCCAAAGTCCAAAGACGCTTAATTTTCATCAGCAAGAAACTAAGCACCCTTCCTGTGATTTCTACCCTATTTGCACTCCTCGAAATAAGGTTTACCCTCCCCCTGCTATCCACCAGCTGGATGGTTTCTATCTGCGTGTCCCCCTTCCCACCACACTCAGTGGCTTCCAGTATACAAACTGAGCATCATTTCTGCAGCAACCACGCCATCCTTGAGACCCATAAGGCAAGATTTATGGGCTGGCTGTCCTGACACCTTATGCATGTCACTCCCAGGTTATATTTGGGAAAAAAGCTCACCTTCTGAGACCAGGAGACAAAACCCAATATACGAAGCCAGAAGCTGCTCAAGAGGAAAAAACTGCAGCAGAAAGCACCAAGGCTCTCAAGTCCTCTCTGGAGAGAGGAGTCTGCTCCTACCAGGGGTGATGGCTGTGGCTGCTGTCCCTGCTCCCAGGTTTGTAAACCAGATGAGTCTTTTCTCACTCAAAATACAGAGAAGTGGTGCTTTCCTTAGGATGCCAAAGACCCGGACTAAAGTCCCTTTTCTGCTCACATTACAACAGAAATTTGACCCTGTTTTCTGAAGGATGCCCTAAACACCTGTTGCCTTACAGAGCCAGTACCTTCATCCAGTGAATATAGGAAGTCCTTGCTCTGTACCCACCTGACCTGCAGACTTGCAAGATCCAGTCAGCTTTTTTGGGACACAGGCTCTGAACACCCAGCAGATCCCAAACCAGGGGTCACCCTACCACCTTTGAAGGCAGCTGAACACCTGCTACTGGGGCAGCGTAAAAACAGAGTGCAGTTATCTGTGACAACGTTTAAAACCTGCAAAAATGTTGGCCCTTGAGAGACTTTGGAGGCAGAAAGCTGGGTGCCTGGCAGTGTGAGGAACCTCCAGAATTAAGTGGGGCTTTTGAAGGTCTCGATTTTGAATTTAGGCTTAAAACTTCAATTTGGTGGGAGCAGCCAAGATGCTGAGATGCAGATGCAGCTGTAGGCAGGCAGCTTCCCACCTTGCTCCAACACCCAGCTAAGCACAGAGCTGTGCTCCCCCTCTAGCCACACCAGAGACAACCCCCCAGCTCTGCAGGGGATGTGCTGATACTGAAGAGATACCCATCCTCTCCTGCCATGGGTCAGAACATCACCCACAATAGTTTTCCAACAAAACTGAAGTACTGCCCAAATAGGCAGATGTCAGGACCCGTGTCTGAGTGACTGGTACAGCCAGAAATATCTGGTCACTGCTCAGGGAGAAAAGAGGTGGTTTTCCATTTTTAACACTTGCCTCCTTTTTAAAGGTTTTATTTGCCAAAACCTGATATTACTAATGAAGGCAGATCCTACTTTCCTTGAGGTAATGCCAATTTTAATGTATTTTTTTTACATAACTATAGTATTATTGAGGAACAAGTAGTAAGTGATAGATACTTTAATGTAATATGAGTCAATATGTATTTATATGTGCTTTATGACTTAATCAATATTGCTACATTAGCAAGAATAAATATGGTGTTTCCTTTTCTGGCCTTGGAAAGAGCAAATAAGGAAAGTCACATTATGAAGTTTAGGAATGAATAAAATCTCTGCATCTCCCAGACAATTCAGTAAATCTCTGACATTCATTTGTTCTCCAGAGCAGAGCAAGGCAGGGCACTGGGCAGGCGGCACCTGGAGACTCACATAGTGACTCTGGTTCAAATATTTCACAGGAAGCTCCCTAAGAGGAATTTAATAAAAGGAAACAGGCCCCAACACAGAGTGTACGTCCACTTCGGCATCCCGAATCTCAAGATGAAGGGCTTTGCACCCTGAGCAAGTGTCCCGGCTTCAGCTAGGATGGAGTTAATTTTCTTCCTAGTAGCTGGCATAGTGCTGTGTTTTGCATTTAGTATAAGAATAATGTTGCTAACATACTGATGTTTTAGTTGTTGCTAAGCAGTGCTGACACTAGTCAAGGACTTTTCAGCTTCCCATGCTCTGCCAGGGGCACAGGAAGCTGGAAGGGAGCACAGCCAGGACAGCTGACCCAAACTGGCCACAGGACTATTCCATACCACCTGACGTCATGCTCAGTATAGAAACTGGGGGAGTTGGCCGGGGGGGCAGCAATCGCTGCTCGGGAACGGGCTGGGCATCTGTCGGCGGGTGGTGAGCAATTGCATTGTGCATCACTTGTTTTGTATACTAATATTAATATTAATTTCCCCCTTCCTTTTCTGTCCTATAAACTGTTTTTATCTCAACCCATGAATTTTACTTTTTTTTCCTTCCAATTCTCTCCCCTGTCCCACTGGGGAGGGGGAAAGTGAGCGAGCAGATGTGTGGTGTTTAGCTGCCTGCCCGGTTCAACCACAACAGCAAGGAAAGGTTTTACCACTGAGGAACAAGAGTGCACAGCTTGCATTACCCCCATGCTTCTGCAGCCAGCACCTTCCTGAACTGCACATAGGCCGGCACCCTACCAAAAGGGAATGAGAAAGTGCTCCTGATTTCATACAGTTCAACCTATTCACTGCTGCAAAAGGTATAGGTTGTGACATTTTTATTATGGACAGAAACTTTTCCACCAATTATTTGTTCTGGGGTACTGGCCTCACCAAAGGCAGCAAAGAAGCCCAGCCCCACCAGAAAGATGTTCTTCGTACACATCCTACATGTTCGTGCTACAGTGGCAGGCCTTCAGCTGGAGCAAACCCCCTGGGAAAGCTCATCCCCAGCTCCCCTCTGCCCTTGCTGCCCCCAAGTCAGAGTTATGCTCCTGACTCGTCCTTGGGCACATATGCTGCATAACCAGTTATCTTTGCACAACACTATGCCATGTCACCTTGCTGCTGATGGTCCAACGCAGGGAGCGAGAGCCAGCATGTGCAAACTGAGTTTGAGCACCTTGATGGGATGTGGGACAAGACTGCCTTCTGATATTTGCTCTGAGTATCCCCAAACTGAGCCAGAGGAGAGAAGCCCACTCAGTACTGTGGGCAGCCAAATCCAGGCAGCATCTGAGAAAAAAATAAAGATCACAGCACTTGTTCCTGCCCCCAGATTCCCCACATCCAAGAAAGCAATATGTATTTCTACTAGGACTTCCAAGAACGATGGCACTTCTGGGTGGAGCAGAGTATTTAGCGCTTTTTCTTACTCATGATCTACCCTCTGGGATCTAAGAAGACAGATGCAGAGCGATACTTGTCTAAAGAAACAGCGCTGGGAAGCAGCTTATAGTTCAGCCTTCTCTAATGGTGCTGAAAATGGCTCAAGCTGCAACTCTTAAAGCTAATGTTTCCAGCACCACTGAAGGACTTTGTCTTGAAGACCCCAGTGAGACTCCTAGCCAGATACATTCCAAGGAGTTCAAGGCAGGATCTTAATTTATCTCATTTGACTAAAGAGACTCAGAGCAGGTCTTGGAAGTGACTGGTGTCCCTCGATGTCGCCCAGCACACCTCCTGCTCATGTGGCTACAGAGGGTCGCTCTTTTAAAAACCTCCTTCCAACATTAGAGGACCTCTATTTGAGACAGATGATTGTTGTGGTTTAACCCC
>VZTL01020658.1:0-16248 GCA_013400535.1 Scopus umbretta
TTTGCACATTTTTTTTGTTTTGATTTCTGTCTAATAAAATTTTACAAATTACTTTGAAAGAGTCAGAAAAAGAAAAGGAATAAAATTATCCTAGATTTTCATTCTTATTAGCTAGACTTCCAACCTGATACTGGTAACCAGAATTTTTTAATGCATTGTTCTACCTAAATGACATTTATGAGTATATGGTCTTCTTCTTTATTTAATTTCCAAGTAAGAATAAATAAATAAACAGCAGACCTAAATTAGAAGAGGTAAGGAATTGTCACACAGAGCAAATCTGAAAGCTCCATTTTAGGCAACNGAGTGCTATGCCCTTCGGCAAGACTTCTCTCCCATCTGGCAATATGTACTTACCATCCTGTTCCTTAGCTCCCATTTGTTCCCTTGACAGTTTGCCCTGGCACACGCACAAGCAGCTCTGCCTGCAGTTGCTGCACAGCAGTCTTTGGCAGTGTCACTTTTACAACACAGATTTAAGCCAAAGCTTAGTATCTTCACCTTTGAAAAACTGTATAAACACTCTGAAATAAATCAGCCTGCTGTAGATGGAGCTTGTCTAAGAAAGGTGAGAAAAACACTCACTACCTTTTGGGAAAAGGGGATAAGGAGAAGCACAGAGAGAAAGCAGAACAGAGAAAGAGACAATTAAAGAAAAACAAGAGAACATTGTAAAAGTGAATGCCACAGTTTTAAAGAGATTGACTTTTCTGGAAGCTACATGCTTCTGTTTTTCTACACAAAAGCAGCAATTCAAACTTCTCAATCCTATCCACATTATTGTGACCTGGAGCAGCCACTTTCCAAGCTCATCCTTTCTCATGCCAGACCTGTCAGCAGAAGCAATATTGGTTGTGTTAGTGCATTTAGTGCAGTGGATACTCTCAAAGTTTGATTGGAGTATCCAACATAAGACACAAATGGGAAAAAAAAGCTTAAACAAGATAGGTATTTACTACCAAGAAGCACAAGAACAAGAGATAAGATGGAATTCATTCTAAAAGGGTCTTTTCCATAAAGATCCTGCTTACAGTTTTCAGGAACAGTGACAATGTAGCAGAACCACACAGAGGCAATTCACTGTTGTTACTCCCTCCCTGTGCTCGCTGTCATGATCAGTACTCCCTGAACACTTGAACCCCCAAGCCTTACTTTCAGGCTTTCTGTTTGGAGTTCATGATTTTAAAATATTTCAAAATGTTGAAAAGGATACAGAAAATTAATCTAGAGCTACCAAGTTACCTGCCATTCATGTTATTGAAGTACTTTCACTGAGAGAAGGAAGAGGGAAGTAAAACTGACCAACAGGCCAGTGGAGAGTGGTATGAAATTTAAGTTAGAGATATAAATCCAGACAATGTCTAATTAGCATGGTAGTTATATTTTTATCCACTTAAAGGGTTTTCAAAATCAAATTGCATAACATGTTTTTTTTTATGAACTCATTCAAAATGCAGATTTTAGGACACAACACAAGAATACATGAGGGAAAAGTGGTGGCCTAGGTCTGATTAAATGATTTAAAAGTTTTACACTTTTTACTTAATTCATTGAAAACACAGCATAAATGTTTTATTTAAAAAAAAAAAAAAGTATCTGCAGAAGTCACTGGTTTAAAAAACAGCAATCAAAATAAACCTATGTTTGTGACAATCAAGCATCTTTTCTCTTTGTCTCTCTCAAAACCATCCTAATTTATTCATCCTCATTGAGGACAGGCAATTTTAACCTAAATGGTTATACAGCACTTTCAGGACTATAAGGGTTTGTCTGAAGCTGCAGTTTCTTACGTTACTCACTGTTGGCACTAATGAAATGCTTAACATAGTTACTCCAAAGTCACAGCTTTTTCCCTTAAGTTGATTATATGAAACTTTGTACTCATAAAACAATACAAAGTGATAGGCGCTACTAAATAAGATGGATTGGATTTTCAACAGCACCCAGCCCTGACAGAAACCCCTTCTTTTGCAGTCACTAGAAGTGTCTGAAATGAGAACAAGATTAGGTCAATCCTAAATCTCACCCCTTATATTTTTCAAAGTGAAAATGTATACACTTTAAAAATGCAGCATGCTATCTACATATTCATTTTGCATCCATTATTAAGGAATTAAAGCTTTTTTAAAAAAGAAAAAAACCCCAACTCTGTAGTCTATAAACAAGCTTGTTCCTATAAGCTAGTGCTCTGCATTTTGCAGTCACCCTTTTTGGTTCAGTTTTCAGTGAAATGAATGGTTAGGTTTTTCTCTAATAACTCAGTTTGATTTCCAACAGTGGAAGACACTGAGATGCTATGAGAGCCAAAGGCATATTTAAATAAAGTATGAGTCACACAGGAGGAGGTCATGAGTGAAAGAGAGAAAAAATCCAATACACTATGATTGAAAATGCACTCTGTTTTTCAAAATAATTTGGAAGGGTCAATTCTGAGTAGTGATAAACTGTGTTGGAGAATTAATGAATGCATTATGGCCTACAGAATGACAGTTTACAACCAGAAGATAATGAACCTTCTGGGAAATAAGTGGAGCTTTGAGAGGTTAGAGAAAAAGCTGGGAATCCTGATGCATTCATTGCAAATTTACTAATAAAAAATAGTAGGTTGGATATTTAAGAGGATTGCAATGGAACTGGCATGGGAAAACCTTGTCATTGAAAGATTCCAAAGCACACAATGGAGGCTTACAAAAACACATTCATTTTCCACCAATGAAGGGAAAAAAAAAAGTAAACCCACACACCTTACTTTAAAACCATTCAAAAGTTTCTTTGCTTCAGATTAAAAAATATAATGCAGGAGAGATCTTTTGCCTAGTAGTTTGATCAGAAAGTGAATGTCTATTGTAAAGATTCGTTTCACATCAGCTATCATCCAAATCCCAACTACAGTTGAATTCTTCAGTTTCTTTGCTTTTTTTCCTACCAAGTGAGTACAAAAAGGAGTAACAGTTTTCTGTTGCCCAGGGATGTTTCATATGATAATATCTGAGAAAATTCTAGAAAAGGAAGAAGAAAAATTCCTGTAATTCAAGGAAGTACTTAAATTTATTTGCCTAATTTAAGTATGTGTAGATCTATCATTTATTTTAATGTAACTTCAGCTTTATGCATACGCTATCGAAGACACTTTCTGCCACCAAATGGGAACAAGGTGTAACCTGTAAGGTTTAAACAAGGTTTAAAAACCTTGTTGTTAAGGTTTAAACAAGGTTTAACCTGTAAAGGGTTAATATTTGTTTGCTCTAAATTTCTCTGATTTTCTTTGTTTTCCTCCTCTCTGTTCATTTCTTTGTATTTTCAAGTGGTTTTTATATCTCCACTTTACCTAATAACCTTCAAAAATCATCTTCTAAAACATAACAAGAAAAGAAATTGGATTTTTTTTTTCAGTTGGAATTGCTTTTGCTCTGAAATATTGTGGGAAATATGCTATAGCATGTAACATTGAAGTGTTCTATGGTACAATAATTAAAACATCAATGCAAATGTATAATTATGTGATTGATGGATATATGAAAAATATTCTAACTCAACACTTATTTCATCAGCACTTTTGCTTATTATGTCAGTTAGTTTCTGAAGGCAAAAACAATCCTATACATATGCATTCATTGTATGCACTTTTTTCCTGTTCTTTATATTCAGTGCTTTGTAGAAGTAGATGTGCAGGCTGCAAGTTTATCTCTGTGAAATCTATAAAATCTGGCTGAAATGACTTCAGAACTGTGGAAAAAAAAATGCGCTGGAGGCAATCTAAGCTTTTACCTAAGTTAAACACAAGCCACACACAGACAGGAGTTGAACAGCTCTGCTCTAGCTTACAACATGCTTTTTTTAAATGGCCTCTGGAAAGAAAGGGGGAATACAACAGTACTAAGAGAGCAAGTAAATGCTGTTTGTTCTGTGATATCCATGTAATTGAATCTAGCCACACAATTAACTTTACATATTGAGAAATTTTTCATGTTCTTCAAGTCCTGTGGGACTTTTGCCATTCAGTTCATTAGGAAAAGAACAGGAAAGAGTTAATAGGATTATTTAACTGTAAATGAAATTAAACTTGTGTGTGCAGGATCAGACATAGAAGTAAGAACATTCAGATAGGTATTATGCAGCATAAAGTATAGATATTTCATAATTTTCCTTAGTATTTCAGCTCAGGACCATAGAATCCTTTGCAAATATTAATCGGTCCCTATGATATGTCTTTAGGGAATGAAAAAGAATTTTCTCTAACAAAATATTTTTTCAGTAAAGGTGAAGCTGTAGCAATAAATTATTGAACCTTACATAAACATTTGAACATTTATTTTATTATATACTATGCATTAGATCTATTACACAAGCAGAAAGCTATACGTAGCTTGTAAAAAGAATGTTTTATAAATATATGATGAAATTGATGCAATTCAGTATTCACATGCTGTATTTATCTCATACAGTTTAGACCACAAAAAAAGATTTTTAAAGTTGTCAGCTTTATGAGAATGAATTAGCAAATGCAGGGTAAATAATGTCAGAGGTCTGCCAAGAGTAACAGACTAAAGAGGTGAGAGACTGACTTTCCATTGTCAAAATGCACTAACAATAAAGCAAAGTAACTGGATTCCCTACTTCTTGAACACTGAAATATTATTTTAGTATTATTGTTGTGAACATTTATTCTTAAAAAAAACCCCAAAAACTGCACACCAAAAACAAGGTCCAGCTGGTTTAGTTTCAGCAGTTGGGTAAAATAAATGAAAGCAGCTCTCTCTCCCAGCAATATAGATGATAAAGAAAGCCCATGTGCATGCCAAGTTTTTTCCAGACATTGTAGCACAAAATAGAGAAGGTTTAATCCCTAATAGCACAAAGAGTTGCATTGGCTTGAACTCAGCTATGAGAAACAGAGCAGTTACTGTTTTTTTGCACGTAGCCGTTTCATGCACAGCCAGTGAATTACTTCTGATGCATTCATACTTTGGGAATTTACAAAACCAGTGGGAAGGATGGGGTAGACACCCACAGGAAAATAAGATCCACACGCTTTTTTAAATACTCATGCAGCGAATTAAGAGAAGTCATAAGTAAATGTAATTTCTGGAACAAACCATATATTATTCAACAATAGTTGTTTAATCCTTGTTATTTAAACACTTACCTATGCAAGAAATATAAGCCAAGGTATTTTAATCCCAACATTTTTCTTAATTATTAAGATGTATCTTTAGTACATGCTCTTTTGACTTAGTAAAAGAACATGGACAGATAGACATCTGGTGTGAACCAGCATCAGTCTTGCCACTGCTCTGGGTTTGGTTTTGTTATTCCTGCTTAATACTTTTGAGGTTGTCAAGTGAAATTATTTGTGTAAATCAGAACAAGTCATATAAATTATACTCTGCAAGGTAGGACACTATTAGGAAGAAATGGATTGGGCATCTGAGCTACCCATCCACACTACATAGTGTGGATTTATGTTCTAAGATTATTGCCTTATCTTCTAGTGAGCTCCTCACTGCCTGGATAGCGGGATTTGGGTACCTAAATATGATGTCTATGAAAATTATGATCCAGAAATCTCCTTTTCCACCAATGTCTTACTTGGGGAAGAAAATACATACAAAGTTACTCAGTATTTTATATAAAAGTTCCTTGGGCACCTAAAATCCACTCTGAACATGCCTTGCTGTGCTTCAGTATGGATGGAATTGAGACACTGAGCAATTATCTGATACTTAGCCTGGATGTGACCCAGACAGGATCAAGGTCATCGTTTTGCTCATGTCTTCAGAAAAAGTAGTCGGCATTCTCAAAATGCCGACTATTAGACTATGTCTCTCATAAAATGTTACAAGGGTCACAACTTTACCTTAAATACACCAAGTGAATGTAACACTCTGTTCCTCTTTCTGTCCTTAAAAACCTCTCAGAGAACAAAAAACAAGTAGAAACACTACAATGAAGCTTATAGTATTCTTCCTGGTTCAGAAATTCTCTATTCTGCCTGACGGAATTCAGTTGTCTTCTAGATTTCCCTTAACACCAGACTATGGTTCTTGGACATTCTCCAGTCCTTCATTGGTAGTCATTCTATTGCTGTTTAGCAAAGAGAATAGAAAAAAATAGAAAAAAATATTCATTGGGACAGAAGGGGAGATCAAGAATAAAGCCACAAAATGTCCTTGATTCAGGCACTAACAATCATGTAAATAATTTCTCTTTCTGTGTCTCTTGAGTCATACATCAAAACAAAAGATGGCTGTAAAGTTGTAAGTAGAATTGCTTGCCTTGAGTATTATTATAGCTGTTGGCCAATACAGCTGTAGCAAACATGGACAAAAGCTTTCAAACCTCAGAAAAAAGATAATTTAAAGTTTATATTCATTTGAACATTCTATTCATTTATAAAAAAGTTTATTAAAAAGTTTATATTAAAGTTTATATTCATTTGAATGGATACAGCAACTACATATCAGGACAGAATATTTACATACACGTGAGACACTGAAATTTGAAAGTGCAAGACAAATACTGGAGCCTAAGTCTTCATTACTCTACATTTGGTCTGAATTTCTGTAACCTTGCATCCCCTTTTATCACTGCAAAATGATTATGAGAACGATTAAAAGATGGAGCTAAAAATAATTAGTATCTTACACATCTATTCATAACTAAACAATAGCAATGTAGTGAAGAAACATATTAAAAATAAATACTTTAGTATGTTCTTTATTACAACAGTGATCATTCCATACTGGCTGTTTGGCTGGCCTCTTTACCTACAGTTTTGAATGGATTCCAAGGGCGGGGGGAAATCTGGCCTGTTGTTTTCTGAGATTTCTGCATTTTTCAGTGTATTGTGTAGCTAGTTGTGTTTTTCTGCAGCCCAGGGAAAGGAGTTTAGGGTGCAGATGTCAAAATTACCATTAATGTCCGGCAAAGACACATGTTCCATTTGTATTAAATGCAATGTGGACAGAAATACAGACCTTCTCAATGCATATGTGAGAAAAGATCAGGATATTTACAGATTGGTAGACATATTTTTACCAAATATCTTATCTATAATGTAAGAATTAATTGTTCATTAGTTCATGCTAGAGAAAAATCCTTCAAGAAACCACCATATTTTTCTTCATTACACATTGATAATTGATTAAAATATGTGGAAGTTCCAGTTAAAGCATGAAGTTGTTTGTGACATTCAAGAGAAATATTTTCCATTTTGGACTTTAATATTAAAAAAAAAAACACACCAAAAACCCAACCAACTATGAAGTTAATTAGGTAGATTATTGTTGCATGTATTTTGATTAATCATTAGCCACTCTATTGAAACATGCTTAAGAGATTAAAAACTTTTGAAGTCGAGTTTGTTTCCAGGCCAAGAACTCCACAGAGATGAGGTTTGATTCTTCATCTCTGTGAATCTCCTTTTGCCATGAACATCTTTGAAAAATTGACATGAATTGCTATTGACATTTGAAATGCAAAATTATTATTTGGTATCATTTATAGCAGCTATGCCTTTCAAAAGCACCAAGCAGTAGATAATTAGACCCACTGAATTACTATGTACATAGCTTCCACCATTATTATGTGACAATACTCCTGAAATACTGACATATACAAGGTGCATATTGCACTACACACTGTGTAGAGACAGAAAAGACACAGATTTTGATTTGAAAAGACTGCAGTCTAAACAAAAAACAGGATAACACAAGTGAGTGCAGACTAGGGAGCACAAGGAAATAATGAGATGGTGCTAATCTCCATAATGTGTAGTGGTCTCAGCTCACCAGCTCACCTGCCTGACAGGTACCAGGTTGGGAGAAACTGTAGCACAGAAGCATCTGAAAAAGGGATTATTCACAGCGCAGTTAAAAAAACCAATATGAATTCCTTTTTTACCAGACTCATTTACCAGTTCTTGCATGTATGTTATGGAAGTACAGTCATTTGTGTATTTTAGTCAATACTAATGATTCTCATATGCATTCATTGTATATGTGTCTTTTTCCAATGGTTTTGACTGTGTGCACGCGTATGTCACTGGTGACTAGCTTCATTTATGTTTTAACATAGTAAAGGGGATGATTTTAAAGTTTGTCAGAAAAAGTAACATCTAAAAATTTGAGATTTGTTTCATTTCCATTTTATGAATTATTGCACTGGTCTGATTATTTTAGATGGACAGCAGACCAGTACTGAAAAGTTAATATATAATCTAATAAACTATTTCTAAGCTATTAATAATCTAATAAGCTATTTCTAATAGCTTACAAAAATAGTAATATATAATAATATAAAAATACCTCTTGGACATTATTCCCTTATACATAGTAAGATACGTAAGATAACATGGTTAGTATTTTACATTTATTCATATAAAAGGAGAGGATTTATCATGGATCCAGTCTTAACAGAGGTGTCCTGGAATCAGGAGACATGGCTTCAGTTTTCTGCTTGACCAAAGACTTCTGTAACTTTGGGAAGTCACTTCGGACATTTTAAAATTTCTTTAGGATGTTTAAAACTTATTTAGGGTCTGGAAATCCAGACAAGCCACGGCATGATTTTGAAAAATGTAGTACCTAATACCTATTGAAATAATGGGACTTAGACATGTAGGCTTCTGTCAGTTCCTCTAGGAACGTGCCTGTGTCATTAGGTACCTAAGTACCCTTAAAAAATCTGGCCCATAACTGACTTGCAGAAAGACTTTCTATCTGCAAGCAAAGTCATAGGTAATAGTATTCCCTCATGACATTGGTGTAAGGAAACATGCATTAAAGCTTATAGCACTGCCAGATAGTAAAGCATGGTGTGGTATATTGATATGTAAAATAGATCATTAAGAAATAACATTACATAATATTAATGACACAGTCTTATCTATAAAACTGCATACAGTAGCGTCCAACCTGTACCAGAGATGACACTGCAGAATTAAAGGTGGTTTAAAGACTGCAACAAAAACAATGAAGTGCATTGAAAAAAAAGATTTAAACAGAGGTTGAAAAGAGTTGAAGGGATCCAAAAGAGTAAAAAAACCAAAAAGAAACCAAACTTGCAGGCAAGACTTTAAGTTAAAGGAGCTAGTCTGCTCACTGCACTAGATCCCCTGTACTTTTTATCAATTTACAGGCATTCACATATTAGATTAACATGTTTTAGCTCTAGGTATTTTCCTTTTCTCCTTTCTTTCTGATGCATTATTTATCTGTCAGATATTTTGCAAGTAACAAAGGTATTTTATACTGGAAATTTAAAATCTGTATGTGTTTAATTTCAAGGTACAGCTTTGTCTGCTTTTTTTTGGTTTGTCCTGAATTGGCTGTCCTCTTTTCTCTCTAGCGACCGAACAGATCAAAGCAACACTTTGAATGCCTGAAAAATAGTAAAAAATATATTATACCTGTTCATAGAAATAGAAAGTCTCCTAAGAATGATACTGATAGACAATAGGCTACAGTTTGAAAAGCATAATGTCCATCATGTAACCAAAAATCAGCCAAGTTTACTCAAAACACCTGGGACTGGCAGACCAAAAGGTGTCTGTAAGTGGCATTGAAAGATGTAGTGAATTTAATGTCTAGTTCTGCTAATAATGGAAGATTTTGCATGGACTTAATATACTGATGAAATAACAACTGTTAATAAATTATGTGATAGAAGATAATCCAAAATGCAACGCATGATAGAGTTTAAAAATCATAAATACTGAGAAACACAACAGCACAGACTATGTCTAATCAATCCATTCTGGATCAGCTGCTTCTAGAATTTCTTTTGGGAACACTTCTCCTCTTCTTTTTTCATCCTACCAGTTCTGCTTCACATACACTACATTTGTATTTTACTATCACTTCATATTCTGTTAGTGGAGTTTTGGACCAGGAGTTCCTACAACAGCATCTTTGTGTCATTGTTACATTGTCTGTATTTGAAAGAAAGGCTGTTATCTCAAAATGAAGAAAACCACATTTGGCATGTGAGTAAAACAATTTAGTTAGAAACGGGTATGGTAAGGCAGCTGTTATTAGGAAAGAGAGTGAATCTAACAAATAATCCCAGTTTCTAATAAATCACTTTGAAACAGAGAATATGATGAAGAGAAACCACTGAGAAAACTGGGCCTGAGTCTTAATTACTACAAAATGTTTTACATCCCACTAATAGTAGAAATGTATGTGAGAGCTAAGATTTTGACAGAGACCAACAAGACAAGAACAATTAAAATCCTCATAGCATGAAAGCTTTTTTCATGGTTGAACCCCAGCTGGCAACTAAACACCACACAGCTTCTCACTCACACTCCCCCCCAGGGTAAGGAATTGGGAAAAAAAAGTAAAATCCATGGGTTGAGAAAAAGGCACTTTAACAGAACAGCAGAGGAAGAGAAAATAATAAGAATAATGATAAAGGAATATACAAAACAAGTGATGCACAATGCAATTGCTCACCACCCACTGACTGATGCCCAGCCCGGCCCCAAGCAGCAATCGCTGCCCCCCGGCCAACTGCCCCCAGTTTCTATACTGAGCAGGATGCGATATGGTATGGAATAGCCCTTTGGCCAGGTTGGGTCAGCTGTCCTGGCTGTGCCCCCTCCCAGCTTCTTGTGCCCCTGGCAGAGCATGGGAAGCTGAAAAAGAGTTCTTGACTAGTGTAAGCACTGCTCAGCAACAACTAAAAACATTGGTGTGTTATCAACATTGTTCTCATCGTAGATCAAAAACACAGCACTATGCCAGCTACTAGGAAGAAAATGAACTCTGAATTGAGCTGAAACCAGGACAACATACTTCAACATCCACTAACTAGAAAGGACTACCACATTTTTATGTCTAAGAAGCTTTATGAAAATCCTTTCAGAAAAAGTTAGCTATGCCAGAGATTACTAGAAAACTAGTATTCTGTGAAAGATGCTGTTTCTTTACTAACACAGTTCTACCTCGAAACAGTGCCAATGTTTACTAGCTGACACCGCATGAAGTGCAGCTTTTAAACATGCAGTTCTTGATCAATGGTAGAGAGAACTGAAAACTGTATTTTAGAACAAAAATATATCAAATCACTGGGCAGATCATCTGCCTCGATGTCACCTTTTCCCCTACTCACCTATTTCCCTTTCCACTAGTTCAAACACAGGAACATTTTTGGCTTATTTTGAATGTCAAACCATGATTAGATAATCATGCACTGTAATTTCCTTTTAGCAATGAAAAGGAAACATTTCTGTGTTTTATAGTTCTAAACAATTAGTGCTGTATTTACCTATGTTTTACTACTCATATCTGTGAAGTCTGTTTTGCTTATTTTTAGCTACTGCTATGGACCTGAAGCTCTGTGGAATCTATGATGGGCCTGAGGAACTTTGGATTCATATTTAGTGCAATGCTGAAATGTAGTGCTGTTTGTTTCAGTACTTGGCAGTGCAAGGAACTGCACGTAATCCTGTAAAAGTGTGGTATGTACGAAAACCTTTGTGAGACACTGTGTTTTAGAGACTTGCCATAGGATCTTTTATTTAATTAATTATTTTGCTCTCTGTTTCCTCCCTATTGAAATGGCTGAGGAAACGATAACTAAAGCCAGTTGTTACACTAATTTCTTTATTGACTCACTTTAAAGTACTTCCCTCGGATAGAATATGTGAGGCAACTAGCAGTTTCATTAAAAACTATTTCATTTTCTTTCTGTACATATTTTAAGGCCTTGTTAATTTGACATATATAGGTATGAAGCAATGGACAAAAGTGTCAGCTTCAAAGACAGTTTTAACTTTTTGTCACTGCTAACACAGTAAGATTCAGACACTTCCTATTATAAATACTGATAACACAGGCTATCTGAGATATTTTACAGGTAGCAAACTCAAGAATATATAAGGTAAGAAATGTCATAATTACATATTTCCCTATTTTCAAAAGCTGAAATCAAAGCGTCCTTCAGGAAATACATTAACACTTTCTCTATCAGAGGTATAACGTTAATACTATATACTGCATCAAAACCAGGTCACTGCCTAAAGAAGGTTGGTTGAGATAAGGCAGAACTGAGGTAGAATGGAAATCTATTTACTCTGCTGTAAACTTCCTTAGAAAGTCTTTTTCCAGCTGAAAAAAAGTTAAAATAGACCTCCTTCTGCTTTAACTTTGCTGGGTTGAATGATTTTGCATTGAGAACTACAGATGGCTCCCTGAAGCTGTGATTCCCCATTATGTCTCAGCATGTCTGCAGTTCAGACATTGTCAATAATGAAGGCACTTGTAACTGTACACAGTTTAGTTTTCTTTCATTATGTTCCTCTTAGAAAAATCACCTCCCATTCCCTTATCATTCACATGTCCCTCAAAGTACAAATGATTTCATACAACACAAGCACAATACAGTAACAGGCATGAGCCAGAGACCCATGAACATACTAGAGTAAGAAAGCCGGCTGCTAGGGAAACTGGCCTTCATCATGACTGCATTTTCTTGTTCTTCTCTGGTGGAGGGTAAAAACACAGGAGCTGTTGCCAAAGTCATTATAAGCCTGAGAAATTTGCTATAAATTTTAGGCAAAGTGACAATGATACAAATGTTGAAGCCATCCTCAAACATTTTCTATGCAGTGAGAAAGTGAAGAGTTGCATTTTTGTTGAAAGTTTGTATCACTTCTGTTTTAACTTTTCGTACTAGCTTGGTATAAATTGGTAAAAAATAATAGTGTGTTATTGCTGATGTTCTTACCATTGTGTAATTTAGCTCTTATATTTAGAGAGGGAATTAAAGTAGGAAAAAAATGTTATGTTATGCAACAAAACATTAATAGGAGAATACAGATAGAATGGGCAAACTTTATACAGGCTGCAGAAAACATCCTAGGAAAATAAGAAGCATAAAGAGGATAATTTGAAAATAATATGATGTTTGTATGCAAATAAGATGCTGATGATCTCTCTTTTCTTACAGTATATTCTGCTAATTTGCCACAAGGCAATGTAAAAAGGAATAACTGTGAGCTAGCATAGTAGGAAACCTTGGAATGTTCAAAGGGGACATTCAATCATTTAAGTCTCACAGTATAACATAGTGTGAAATTGTCATAATACAGTGGGAAATGGCCTACTTAGCACAGAGGATGCTCCACTCTGCAATGACTGCTTTGTGCTCTGTGGAGGAGCATCCAGCATTCCCTGCAGGTCCACTTGCTCTGCACAGGTGAGCGCCTAGGCTGGCTCACCAACAGGCAAACCTCCCAGCTAAGGGAAGAAAACGGGAGGATACCTAAAAGAATTGTATGGCTTGCTATTGAAGTGACATTTGCATGGAAGTAGCAACTTTTAACCCAAAGCGTATTACAGACTGATATGCAAGTTGTCCTTTATCTGTCTCTATGGAGCAGTGTCTCTGGAGTCAAGCAGGAACATGTTTCCCTAAATGCACATGCAAGGATCATTTAGCTCTTTTTTCCTCCTTTCTCACTCCCAACAGGGGAAATCATCCATTGTTTGTGAAAGCCCAGAATTGTGCTGAGATAAAAGAATCCCCAACTCTTGTCTGAAATAAGAACAAACCAACCAACCAACCAACCAAAAACCTACTAAAAGGATTATAACGGAAAGAGGAACAAAATTTTATTTTGGTAAGGTTGCATAAGCAGTTCCTATACCCAGGTGTTTGAAGTGCACTGGGAGGAGAAGTAATATTTCAAAGCCAAAATAAGTTCCTTAATTTAGTTACAGTTAACTAGTAACCTACAGTACATTTTTCTCAAAATGCAGAAACAAGTAACAATTATTTTTTCTTATTACTTTTGCAAACATAGAACTTATTTTCTTGAATTTGGATATTAGGAAAAATGCATTTACTGAAAGAGTGGTCAAGCATTGGAACAGGCTGCCCAGATAGGTGGTCGAGTCACCATCCCTGGAGGTGTTTAAGAAAACGTGTAGATTTGGCACTTTGGGACATGGTTTAGTAGGCATGGTGGTGTTGGGTTGACGGTTGGACTAGATGATCTTAGAGGTCTTTTCCAAACTTAATGCTTCTATAATTCTATGAAATTTGTACCTGAGTCTTTGAAATTTGTAGAATGAGAGGCACTGGAGTAATCTTCCCTTTTTTCCTTCCATTTTCTGAAAGTGAAACTTTTTTTAGGAAATGACAGAAGTAAAAAAAAAAAAAGAAAAAGACTGAGCTCACAGCCAGGAGTAAGTGAAAGAGGAAACACACATGCTTATGTGTTTATTTTGTAGTTGTTTAACAACAATTAAAGAACCTGCTGCCTCTCAGCTGAGATGTGCTGATGGATTGTAGGAAAAAAATTATTTCAACACTTGTAACCATGTAAGTTTGGTCGTATTGCGATATTCAATGAACTGCATGAATAGACAAAAAGAAAGTTTCAGAAGCTAACACAGACGGTTACCAAACCCAGAAGGGTGAGACACTGAGCAGATGCATGAGTCTAAATAGCAGTGTTGATACAGTTGTTCAGCTGTGGTTTTAATTAAAAAAAAAAACAAAAAAAAACCAACTGGTAGAAATAAGCATTATTTGAGAATTTATTTGAAGAGAGTTATTTTTTTTCTCCTAGTGAAAAATCTAATTCCCAGAAACATAGTTGCCTTTCTTAACAGCAGGTATTAGTGAAACACAATGATAGAAGTGAAGAAATAGTTGGAAGTTTGGGAATAAATCTTTCAACACCATTTGACCTTAAACTTTATATTTTTTTTGTGCTGTGTGCACTGGGTTTGGACCCACACAGCTTCTCAGAACAGTTATAAAACAAGCCACTGTTTTTTTCTTAATGTGCAGATATGAGATTATATTACTTGCTCTTTTTTACTTTGCTATTTATGGAACTGAAAAAAAAAAATCTTGCAGTAATAACCCTAGAAAGGGCATATAAATAGTTTTTTATGAATAATTATTAATGATTTCCATCTGTTTAAAGAAATTAAAGCAGATCATATTTGACCCACTAACTTCAAAATTTTATTTTTGTTTTTCTCCAGCAAAGGACAGTAGGAATTCCCTTGAAGCCAATTTCTTATACAACTGTAAAGAACTGAAGACTTCCAACTGCATTTCAAACTACAATGTACATCCTGATTTTTTTTGGCAATCTAGTAGCAAATTGCAAACCAAAATATCTGAGGTTTTACTAACCCACAAATAATGAAGCTGTTTAACAGAAAAATTAAGTTATTCTGGTTTTCTCCTGATCATTACCTGCAAGAATGCAGTTATTTGGCTTGGAACTGTGCATATGGTGTTAAACTCATATTTATTAATTTTGTATTCAAACAAGAAACTAAGCTAATGAAAATTCTGTATGGAGAACATTCCAAAATAGCAGTTAATGCTTTTTTTTTTTTGGCAATGGTAAGTCATGATAACCAGGCCAAAAATGTCTCTGTGCTTCTGTAACATCAGGGAAATAGAGAAATCCTCTATGAGCTTTGAGACTACAACCAAGACAAACACCTACACTGCAACAACACTGCTTTCTTAAATCAGATTTAAATGATTTCTCAAAGGGCTATAAACACAAATTCTGTTTCCTTTCAATCCAGACATGCATTAATCCTATGAATACCTAATTTACACATAACTTCATGTAAAATGTTCTGATATTGTGCTTTTTTAAACAGATAGGACTGAACTTAGATATAGTTTAAGCAGACATGAGTAAGTATGTGAGTATTATTATGATGGTTTTGTCTTGAACTAAAATAATGCCAAACAGTACTGGTAGTCACCAAATTGCTGTGACCTTGTATTCAATTTTCCCATGAGCCTTTACAGAGTTTGCGAAATACATGATGGAACAATTATGAGCAAAAATGTCAACACCACTGTCCTATCTTCAATGCAAAAATCTTCTTCTGGCTTGACAGAGGGTATTCTGTGGGAAGTAAATAAGACTGGAAGAAATTATACAGGAGAGGGTTTCTTCTAGTTTAACACAGCTGTGTTAACAGGCACAGAGAAGAGATGGAGAGTCTGGATGTTAGAGAATCTTTTGAGGCAGGACATTTCTGTGGAGTCCCTTTGCTTCCTATCTCTCTTTGGTGAATGTTGCAACCTACCACGGGGCAGAGAGGGAGGAGCAAACACCAGTTTTTGATGGAGTGATTACTGAAGCTCAACAAATTATCCTTAAACTAGTGCAATAATTATGAGTGCTCAAAAACACTTTGAACAATAATGTGATTAATATTGAACAAAAATTCTTCCCTTTCCTTCCCTTCCCTT
>VZTL01020660.1:4912-16552 GCA_013400535.1 Scopus umbretta
ACAGTACCCGTACATGCAGCTGGCATGTTATATGTTCTCCTGTGTCAAACCAATGAACAGTCTGAAGACTCACCTGCGGTGATCTTCAGTTGAATGTTCTGATACAGACTGACTCCATCAAGCACAATATTTACCTAGTGAAATACCGTAATACTCCACCTCACCTCAGCAGAAAACATAATATCAAAACAGCTACAAAGGCTATTTCGTAAATCAGTATATCCCGTTTCTGACTGGCTACAACCCTTTCAAAGGCAGGGTTTTAAAGTACTTTAAAAGGTTAACGAGTTGACTTGACAGGGGGGAAACTGAAGTTCAAATAACTTAACTATTGTGACCGAGGACTTATATGAAAATCAGTATCTAAAGCTCAAGCAAGCTGTCCCCAGACCACTTTCTTAATGGTGATGCTCAGCTGTCTTCAGTATTGACATGCTCTTGTGTTTTTTTTCTGTTTTCTAAGAACAACCACCCCTAGTCGCGCTCCAAATACACTCAAATAGTGCCCTGCCCATTACAATCCATAACCTGTGATGATAAGCTGTTAAATTTTTCTGTGATTTCTTTTATGACTTACTAGATATTCTTCCATCAAATGTGGTTTTAAATCAGTAACCTCAGGCAGAGAAATATAAACTGGTATGAATCTATGTGAGTTTGTTTTTTGTAAAAACAACCCCCATCATCCACCCAAAACTTTCTTATTTGTAAAAAAAGGAAAAAGACAAAACCCCCAACATCCCAAGTGTGAGCACTCCAAGCCTGAGCTGACTGACATCATAGTAAAGTTTTATTGCACAAAAGATGAGAAACAGATCAAAAAGCCAAGAAACCATTCCTTCCACTACAGGAACCAGTGCAAAGACCGCTCCTGCATATGAATGAAACATGAGTCTCGTTGTAATAAAAGCAGTGCAGAATATCTCTTCAGTCAAATTTATTCTCACGGGACAGAGCAACAAGTGCTTAGTATGTCAAATGGGGCACAAAATAGCATGCTATGGGCCCAATTAGCATTTACATCACCACAGGAGCTGCCTCTGGGTCCCCTGCATCCAAGAAAGGTGCTTATGATATGCAGCTGACTGGTAACAGAAGAGTGATTATATTACCCCCTTACAGCTGTTTCCACAGCAGCAACAAAAGGCAGCTGTTGGGTCTAGTTAGGACCTGCTTCACTTCACTTGTGCTCCAGTGCAATGTTTCCAGCAAAAAGCAATGAAAAGAGAGGGAGCTGACACAATGAAAGCACAGTGGAAGCCAGACAGCTCAAATCCCAGAAATGCTGAGCCTGTAATCCATCAGTTTTATACCACCTTCAGGATCTATAATCAAGTCCATTTGTCCTAAATAATGCATGGCGGCTTTTTTGGTTTTGTTCTTCACCACCCTGCTCCCTCATCCACCTCTATACATTTGGAAAACTAATGCTGAATGAAAGTACTACGAGCACTGGGTGTTCCTCACCACAACGCTCACCCCATGGCTACTTGACTGTGCAGGGCTGGGCAGGCAGGAGCCATTTGGAATAAAGCTGAAAGTAAATTGCCAAGAAAAATCTTATGGATTTGGGAACATTGTTGCTTCTTATGAAATTGCTTGAATGTGTGAACAGCATCAGTTTTCTCCTTGCTGCTTGTACCACCTCTGTACCTCTACATGGTTTCAGGCCATCAATGCAAAGCTGACATGAAAGGGCAGTGCACCTAGAGCAAAGTGTTTACAATCATGAGCAGATGTTATTGCAGCCATTAATGGCAAGTTTAATTTCAATCAGTGCCTTATGGCAGAATTGTATCAAACCATCCAAAGGCCACGGTCAGTGTTTCTGTGTGAAAGGACTAAGTCTGGTGGGTCAGTCTAAGCAAACATGAGCAGAGCAACTCTGGGTTGCGTGGTCCATCAGCCTGGTCTTGTGCATGCAGCCTTCTGAGACACACCAGGGCTTGCTCAAGCTGGCAGCCTGACTGTGGTTCCACAGTCTCAGCCCTTGGAACGGCACTGTGTAGGAAAATAAGTCCAGTACTAACTGGTCTGGATAAGGAAATGAAACAATTAACAAGACATTGCTACTCCTGGTGTCTGTCAATACAATGGATAAAAAGGCTACATTGCAGACGGTACTTCTTGGCAGCTCTGTATCATCCCAGCAGACACAGTGCTTTGTGGCCAAAGTGTGCGAGAGCTCTCTAGCCCACAAACCTTCCCTGCCCTGCACACAGTTTTGGTTATCTCTGCAGAGACTCACTACACCTGACTCCCTAATCTGAAGGGCGCTGTAAGAGAAGGTCCTCTGGCCCCTTGTCTATTCCGGACAGGGCCTGGGACCATAGGCAACGCCCCGACAGTAGGGCAGAGCACTGAGAAACATGGACTGTGGTAAGGCAACGGATACCTATCAAAAGGGAGGTGTTTGCTACTGCCCTCAGAGGACAAATACACGGTCTATCTGTGTGTGTCTATACAGTCCATCAAGCTGCCACCATGATCAGCCAAGCATAACAGTCCCACTTAAAATACATCAAAACTTAGAAAAAGCAACAAGAAACAAATTGCCCTCCTTACAAAAGCGAGTTAAAACAAAACCGGACTTTTGTGTTTATTTCTTCCTGAAGGATTTAGAACATGGGTGAGATTCAGAGGTGGGTGAGACAGTCCCTTCAGAAAAAAACAAGTTTTCTTGACAGAATAAGCAGCACAAAGGTAAATCCTGGCTGGAGGGCACATACCTTCCGAAAACCTGATTTTCATTTATCCTTCCAAGGAGGTGTAAAATGCTTGTTCGATTTCTTTCTAGCAGGAAAGACAGCTTGGGAGAGGTGGGGAATGCGAGGTCATGCTCTGGCTCTTTCTTTCAACACCCTTCCCTTTCAGAGACAATGATTGAGTCTGAGTAATGTGCTCCAGCAGAGAGGGGAAACGCAGGAGGGAGTTAATGAACAGGAAATGGTGGAAGGGAAGACAGAATTAAAGAGCAGGAGAGCTGCTCTGGTTTGCCTGCCTATTGACACCGTTTGTCTGCCCAAAAAGGACATTGTGTGCACCTACTTTCTGGCTTTTAACAACACTACTGTTTGACCCATTTGCAGAAGTTTCCACACTACCCAGCTAACTCCCTTTCCTTCTGGAGGCTGCAGGTGCCCCTGAAATAGCCCGTTTTCACAACAGCCTGTTGCAAAATAACAGGCTCGTTCTCCTCAGTGGGACTCTGCATACTTACTGCATGTCTGTGTGCACAGGGAGAGATAAATCCATATGCTGTAGCAGCAACTAAGCAATAAATTTTCCTCCAATTACAGGTGAGTCACAGGAAATTTAATTTACTTCGGTCCTTACATAGCAGCAGAGTAAGGCAGGACCCTTAATGACCCTTTGTTACAGGGCTCTCTCTTAACTGGTTGAACTAACGCGGCTCTACTTTATATAACAGTCCTTCCTTGGATTCCGATGAAGAACGATGTACCTCGACAAAACTGTAATTTATGCGTACAGGGGAAGAATGATTTTTATCATTCTATAGGGGATGCTTTGGTAACCGCGCCTTGTGGGCTAAGTTGGCTATAGTATGAGACTAAATCCTAAACAGAGGAAGCACCTGATGGGATTAAAAAGACTGAAAATCTTGCAAACCTTATCTCACTCAAACACATCAGCTGGATTTAAGTGTGCCCTTCTTGATGCAGTAGCTTGTGAAAAAATATTCAAAGAAGGGCTCAAGAGTGATGAATATAATATGGTTCACATCGAATTTGAAAATGTCATTTTCCTTTCATGAGACTACTGAAAACTTGCTTTAATCTGTCAGACAAACTTCCACATTCTGTTGCACCAGTTTTAAAGCTTTTGGCTGTTTAATCGTGCAGATGAACTTTTGGCCACCTGAAAGACAAGCTGAACAAATGAGGCTGCACTGCCGTACAGGATTTCTGCCCTTGGCAGCTCTTCTAAGGGAGACTGATATTTGGCAGGTGGATACAGCTGGAAAGCCGATTAGTCCTTCTACAGTGGGAGAGATTGGGCCTCATCTCAACCACTATTATATACTAGAGAATCTAAAAAGGGGAAGGCATTTAGAAATGCCCAGTCATGAGAAAGGCTTCACTGTGAACGTGCATCTTATGAGATAACAGAGAATTCAGTCAGAAAACCCAAATTTCTAAGAAAGAAACCAGGCATCATGGTTTCCAGAGGTTGCGGGTGCAGCTTGTTTTAAAGGACAGTTAAAACATCCATTGTTATGAAGACACTCATGAGCATCCTGAAGGCCAGAAACTACTCATTGAAGTAACCTAAAATCCATTCTTATAGCCTAAAATATTGTGATTTGCAATCTTGTGATTTGGAGGGGGGGGATATCACACAGAAGAAAATATACCGATTCATGGTTTTTGAATTTTGGAGGAATTAGCAGCAATAGCACTTTTTAAACGAAAAACAGTGGGGTGGTTTTTTTTTTTTCCTTCAATGCAAGAAAGATCTCTGAACGTGTGTTTTGCAAAAAAGCTGACCAGGTGGTTATGGCAACTCTGCCTGGCCTCACACACTACGAATTTTAAGCAAAACTGGCAGTGTGTCAGGCATATGCACCAGAGGCGTGCATCTATACGCTAGTAGCACATATCCTTGTGTTGGCCCAGGGCAGGACACGATCAACATGTCCTGTAATGAGCTACATCTACAAAGCAGTAACCTAGCAGTAGATCAGATCACCTTTACAAAACCTTGGCAGTGGATCAAATCCACACCTCTACCAGCCGTCACTCACAAATGCCTGCCTTTACTTTGGTGTGCATATTTAACCCCTACTCGCATAAATGACAGAACATTTTGAACAGACTAATGTGATGATACGAAGCGAGTGATTGTCAGAAAGGTCAGCCATGCGGGTTGGGATAGTTAATACTGTTCTGTTCATCTGACTTGCATCTGCAAACTTTGCAGACCGCCTCTTTGCCACCATGTCATTTGGTGGTGTGGCAAATTTGCTCTGCGTATCTCGCAGCCTCAGAGGTGGACGTTGTGGCATTCCAGCACGATGCCTCTTCAGTTTAGGAAATCTGATGAGCTCATGTGTCATTAATATGAAGGGAATGGCTCTTACAAGGGCAATAGTTATAGACTACGGGGATTTACCCCTGCAGCCCCTGCAAATGTTACTGGGACTTAACAGAGGAGACATTCTACTCAGAGCCAAAGCATTTCATTCAGGCATCAAAAGATGAAGGAGCATATTCCTCGAGTCCCTCTTTGGTAATACTCTGCCTGCTTACTGTTCCTGTGAAACTTATGAGATGTAATTATATTTTAATGGAAATTTGTAACACTCATTTAAGAAAGCACTGGCCTTTCTTAAGTAGCCCCAATTGTAAACTGTATGGAAAGTTGAACAGTCCAGCAGGCCTGCTTGCAGATTGTCATAAAATACAAAGAGGGTGTTCAGAGATGTGTGAAATATACTCGCATCACTCAAGAACTGAAATTACACAAGGGGAAAAAAAAAAAAAAAAAAAGGATAAAAACTGCTTTTCAGAGAGAAAAACAACCTGGTACAAATAAACTTCCATTAGGCTTCAAATCCTGAACTGGTAGCTCTCTTCAGGTGAAGACCTACAGGAGTGAGCCTTCTCTTGCCTGCCTTCCTTTAGATATTTTTACTTTTGCCAGGCACCTGAGTTTCATATGATAAATGTGTTTATGTGAGTCAGCCTCTCAGTTTATTGCTAAATCGTGCATAAATCTTCTGCTGCAAAGGGCCAGTGCAATACTGGCACTCCAATAAGTGCTTGCCCTACTTATGTTTTCTGGATCTATCTGCAAATGGAACACAACATTTCTGGTTCTCAGTACTAAAGAGTAACCACATGAAAAAGAGCTATTGCTTACGCATGATGGAAACGTGAACTATCCATGTCCTTCTAAATCTCTGGAGCTCATGTATCCTGATTAGCAACTAAACCTCAAACCATTCCTTAAGCTTAATTTACCAGCAACTGAAAAACAATGAGATAATGCAAACCTTATTGCTTCTTTATTTAACGTAATCAAATCCTTCAAGTCTTTTCCTGGTCTCTAACCTAGCTATGTTGCATTTTCACTCAAATTGTCCTTTCATCTTCCTTATAGCCTGGCTATCCCCACCACAAAAGAACTGCCAGGAAAGGTTAAAAGACTAAAAGCATGCTTTTATCATGAAAGCTGCAGGCTGTTCTGCTTTATCCAGAAAAATGAGGGGCGAAGATAACGCAGGTAAGGGAAATTCACAGCATCCCCTCAGGTTTCTCTAAACACAATCTATCAAACAGCTACTTCCAGGAGGGCTCCTTAGTTTAAGCACACAGCGGCTCGAGGTGAAACAGTTGCAGCTGCATTAGCACAGCACTGCATCCGAGTTAGTAAGGCCCATGCCGAGGTAGCCGCGCTGGCTCCTTGCACGTCAGTGGAACTGTTATTACTGAAGACACAGAACTGAGAAAGTCTGGCTCTGGGACTTCCACTGCCTGGAGTCATGGCAGGCAGGCCAGCCTCAGTGTCATGGGTTGTCTGAGCACCAGAGGCTCCGGGCACAGGAAATGGAGAATTGATTTCCAGTTCTGTCTTTAAACTAATAAGGAGATTAATAAAGTAGACGGTCTCTCTATAACAAGAAATCTGTGCTATGTGTCATTTTACTGGTAACAAAGAAGTTCCATGAATGTAGTGTTTTGGAGGAGGAGCATGGCCGAGTGCTGGAGCCGCCGTCTCTGCTTGTGGAGCTATCAGCCTCACGGACCACAACGCACAATCACCCTCCTCTGGGAGAACCCCTGGCAAAATATGTCACACAGACGCAACTGACCTTCATCAGAAACTTGGCTGATTGCAGGATTTAGCTTCTCTTGCTGATACAATGGATAAAGCACACTGGCCTGTAAGACTGTCGGCAAAGTCTCCTCCAGTTCTGCCCAGAAACTACAGAGGAGATGCAGTCTGAGGTATGAACTACTACTGGCTAGAAGATTACAAACCTCTACATTTTGTGATCCCCAGATCTTAGACTGTATTTTTGACTGGCAGATCTCAAAGCAGCTCACAGAAGAGATGAGTGCAAATATTTCATTTGACAAATGAGAAAACTCAAGTCCAGAAGTAAAATGACTTCTCTAATGTTATCCAGAAAACAAGTGGTAGAGACAGCAATGGAGTCATAGTCCTCTGAGCCCCAGGTCCATTTTAGTTGTTTAGTCTATTTGACATTTTTTACTTTCTTACCTTCTATAAAACGATATACAATTTTGTGAATCAGCTCTAGTTTATGATCAGCTCCTTCTGGATCAACTCAGTCTGATGCATACGGGCTGTTCTTTCAAGCCAGCAAAAGAGCATTTTTGTCAAGCGATTTTGATTTCTCAGTCAAACCTTTTGGAAAAGCTGGTGGGGGGGGCACTTTGTCAACCTATGAATTGGTAAAGTTTTATACATTGCATGATTTACGTTTGCTTTCCATAGCTTTGCCATGTGTTGAAGCAAACTAGTCAAGCTACAGGGGAAAATCCATAGATTTAGTCATCTGCCAGACAAGAGGGCCATAAAAGCACAAGCCAAATGACTGCAAATTTTCCTTCAACAGCTAACTCCTAACGCTGAAGCCACAATAACTGACTTGCTCTCAGTCAAAGGAGGCGCATTGTTTCCAGTTTGCCTGGGGTTTTTAAGCATGAGAGAGAATGCTTATCATAAACCCACTGGTAAGCACCCAGGAGTGTTTACACCATGTGATGAAGGATGATGCAGATACCCTTCAGCTAACTGCAAAAAGGTCATCTGCAGCACAGAGCCATGTGGACTTACCAGCCCCGGTCCAGAAGCCGTACACTTGGGTTTGCAGTGTGCTGCAATTCTACAAATGATCCCTGCCTCTCGGGATGAGGTTCCTCAACTGAGTAGACTCAGAAATTTCTGTGCTAAAATTCAGACATGCTATTAATTGTTTGACAGTCTATTTTAGGTCTTGTTTTGCAAATCAGTGACCACCTGCAACTTTTACTAATACCACTGCAAACTGACAGCTCCGATCCTCTCCTGGGTTCATGCAGAATGCAGCAGACCTGGACCTTTGTGTTGCTTTTTTGAAGTCCAAGAACATTTTTGACTTCTCCTTTATGAATCTTTCCCATACAATTAAATAATTCCAGTTTCTAGTCTGTCTTTTCCAGAATGCAAGTCTTAAGTCACAATGTAAAAAGCTTCCTTTAATCAGACACAAGATACTGAATTTACAGTTCTGTATTCTTGTTATTAAATACATTTTTTTCATGGAGGGTGGAGAGGTCAGAATTTTTCTCATCCTCCATAATTTTATTGAGATTTTGAAAAATGTTCCTGTCCAGGTTGGGGCAAACTGGCAAACTTGTCATTGCCCTTCTCCCTTTAAATACATTAAAATCAGATTAATTTAAATCTTTAATCTTCCCTTTTTCTGCATTTTAATGTAACACTAAGGTAACATACTGAGATGAAGAATAATTTCAATGGACAAATGAAACTCCTAACTTTAAAAATATCCCAGGGAGAGACCTACACAAAGAGAAATGCCTTTTCTACTCAAAAATACCCAAAGAGATTTTGGGTGATTTACTGAAAATAATTCTGCTCTGCAAGCAGCCTTTCTTTTGATATAAGAATTCTGTTTACTACTAAAAAAGGTTAGCTTGGGAATTTCTGCACCTGCTCTAATTGACTTTTCTTTACCTTACCAAAGCCTGAATAAAATATAGTGAGAAATAAGGAGGGACAAAGATGACTTCATAGCGACAGCTCAGCCTTGCCATTCCAGTGTGGCTGGAACAAGAGATATGAGGACATTCATCACTCCCTGGGAGTTTTTCACCACTACAAATAAACACACTATCACTGCCCACCCTGACACTTCCCTGCAGGCCCACAGGCTCAGAGACAGTGTGGATTTTACCCTTTTCTCCTCTACCACATGCAAGGTGGAGACACTATAGAGATTTTCATGTGAAGCCTCCCGTCTCTGAGCAAACTTAATCCACAATGTTGCAAAAGACTAAATGGCCTTAAGCAAGGGGGAAAAAAAAAAACCATAAAGATGACTTTTGTAAAAACACAACAAAACTGAACACCCGCCTTTCCCTCAAATCAAACTCTAATTATGGAAGAAGTGCTAGACAATATGAGATTCAGAGCAAAGGAGGACAGACTGAGAGACATTTCTTCTTTCGACCTGTGTTGTTACATCGCCATTCAGATCCTCAAAAGAACTTGAAAAAAAATCTCCTGGTAAGGGACAGAAAGTCAAGGATAAGGTAAATATAAAGCAGAAACTTTTTTTTTTTTTAAATGGCTGCTGTAGAAGCTCAGTTAGGGAGAATGTTTTTTTTCTCCTTCACTTTGGTTTGCCTTTAATCTTCCAGTTCCTCGTGACCCTTAATAAATAATTAACCAGCTGTAGAGGCAGGCTTTATGTGATATAATCATACATCAAACTTAATAGGAAAATCAAAGTTTACTTAAGTACAGAAGGCATCGATAGAGATCACAATGCAGCAACAAGAGGCATTTCAGTAACATACCCTTTTCACACAGGGAATAGGTCTTATAAAATGATTTCAGCTGCATATTTATTTTAATATCATTCTTGTCCAGAAGATTTACAATAGTGCTTGAAAGTTTCTCATGTAAATGTAATTTATTGAAAATAAGACATTGCTAGAATTAAAATTTATAGTGTAATGTAACATTAAATGCTTTGGTTTTCTACAGTGCCTTTCATCTGAGAATTTCAAAGCAGTTCAGAGCATTAGTGTACATGAAATGGATTTCAAGTAGATTACATCCTAGGAAATCTCTTCAGATGGAAACTGAGGCAAAGAGGTAATCATCTAATTTCAAAACCAACTGGATGTTGCTGGTTCCCCATTCTGGGGTGCTACATCTGATCTGATTTGTAAGACAACGATTTTTTTCAGCGTTTAGCATAAACAGGCCCCTTCAAGCTGGTTGCAAAATTGGTCTTCTAAATTAATTCCTTCCCCAAACACAGACCCACACAACTGGCCCATTTGAGCCCAAAACCAAACTCAGTGTTTCTGACTCCCTTAATAAAACAGGTATGTTGCCTGTCACAGCAGTTGAAACATTAAAGAGATCAATGAGTAATTTGGGCCGCATATTTCCCAGAGCTGCTCTCAGTCAATGGAGAGGAGTAATGGCTATATGCAGACCCCCTGCTTAGACGCTGTGACTACATTCTCCCTGTTTCTGTAAAGAGCCATGGAATGTGCCTAAATCCATCCTACAAGCTGGTCAGCACCAGAATACAACCCATTAGGTCATGAGGCAATTTGTCACTTTCTTTAAAAAAATACTTTAATTGAAATACATTGTTCTCCGTGTAGCAGGATTAATGGAGCTTTGCTTCCTATAGATCTGCCTCTGATGGCCCTGCATTACCACACTGCAACAGCTTCAGTTCCTCCTACACATCTCTGCTAGCACTTCCCACACTTTGGAGTAGCTCCAGTTCCTCCCTTCTGCCTCCCCTGAGCTTTCACAGCCATCCCTCACATCCTCAAGCTACCGAGCGAGATGATATAGCGGGTTCATAGCCCGTGCCTGTGATGGACCTGTCAGCTCACTCATGCTAACTGGCCAGTTGAGCGGCCAAACAGAACAGATAACTGTTGAGCTCACCAGCCCTCCCTCACCAAGGTGCTCTTCTGCATATCTATCCTTTACCCAGTCATGAGTTTCGCAAAGCTTTTAGGAAATTAGTATCTTTGAGATGTTTACCTTCCTGTCAGATAGGTCTCAAACTGATGAGGAAACTCTCTGACAGACAGGCAGGGCAATTGCACAAGGCACAACTCCTAAGGAAATTGGGTTAAGAAAACCAACCGAGCTCTCTAAGGAGAAAGAACAGCTGAGGTTGCAACACTCTTGGTTCTTCTTGGGTTTATTAAAACAAAAAAATGGGAAAAACAACACCCTGCATTCTTTGGCATGCCTGAGATGGATAGTGACGGCTATGTGGTTTCTCGTTTACACGAAATAAATAAAAGGGAAGGTCAGAGTTTGGCTGGGAGTACACCCACAGAGCACTGTGCCGGCAAAGGGAGCTTGCTTTACCCATGTGCCAAGCTTGCCAGAGCACGTAACAGCAATCAAGGCAGTGCCAAGCCTGAAGTAATCAGCCCTGATGGGAGGCAGCATATATTTTCTCAGCTCAATGTTTTAGTAACCACGTCAGTTGGCTTGGAGCACAGGGAAAGCAAGATCGTGTCTGCACAGAGAGCGGGCGCAACAGGCTTGCATCTGCCTGCAGAATACGACGTAGAAATACATGGAAGTTTTCTGTCTGACTCCGTTCAGCAGCATGGACTAGAACACGAAGGGTATTGGAGGACAGAAAGAAAGGCTAACTATGGGAACTGAATGAGGAAACTCCTGCCCCAAAGCAGTTCTAAATGAGCATTAAATTAATGGAGTTCATTAGGACATTCAGCTAGGAATCAATCTACTGGGCCAGTGGGTCTGACTATATCATCATCTTTGTGGTCTTCAGTAGGGTGCTGCACAAAAACATTTTACTCCCGCGTCTTCAACTTTCTAATAAGGTTCTGCTAAATAAATGGATTCAAT
>VZTL01020662.1:5254-24050 GCA_013400535.1 Scopus umbretta
GCCTCTGAGGGGCTGAGGCCTCTCCTGCCCGCCCCTGCCCTTGCCCTGCCCGCCCGCCCCGGGGACGGCGTCGGGCCTGCCACGCCGCGGTGAGCACTGCCTCGCCTTCTAGGTGCCTCGCCCTCTTCCGGCGGCGCGGGGCCCGGTGAGGCAGTTGGGTCCCAGCCGGCCCGCAGGCCCTTCTCTGAGGGGGCGGCGCGGCCCGGCCCGGCTCTTTGCGTCCCCGTGAGGGTCCTCGCCGCAAAGCCCTGCAATTCCCGCCGCTGCTGCGGCGCTCTCTTGTGCCCCGGGGAGGCCGGCCCGGCCGGCGGCGGCGGCGGCGACAGCAGCAGCAGCAGCAGCAGCAGCCACGTCTGAGCGCAGCAGGTCCGGGCCCGCAGCCTCGTTCACCCCCGCTCAGTGCTTCGGGAGGAGCCCGCTCCCACCCCCTTCATCCTCCCACTGAAGTTGCTGGAAAAAGGCAGCGCCCGTTGGATTGCAGTTGGAGACTTTAACTTAAGCTTCCTGCTCTCATAAATGGGAACAGTATCGGTGCGGCTGTAGAGCTGTAATAATACAGGTCATCTCTCGGCCCAGTTGTAAGAGCTTATCTTAATGAAGCCATTCGTGCTAATCATCGCTTTTGGGAGTTGTTCCGCGCTACATTCCTGTTCTGTTGTCAGGAAGTGTGTGAGCGAATCGGAGCGAAGTGAATGCGGATAGGGGCGTTGCTGTCAGAGCGTGGTTACTTTTTACATCCCGTGGGAGCTAATCCAGCTTCTGTTCAACGTATGTATTTGTGTCCCAGAATACCTGCTTTTTCAGGCATTGCTCAAGCCAGTGCAACATTGAAAGTCCGTGTTTTTCACTTTATTTGCACTTTAAAGTTTGTTTTGTGGGGACAGTGTAGTCCTTGCTGTGAGAGAGAGCGTAGCCAATTCACTTTCAGCAAGTATTTACATAGTTACCCTATTTTAGGAAAAAATAATTAAAACTATTTAACTGAATAATTTTATAAGCACGTAATCCAATCTAAGACCTTTTAGCTGCCTGTGAAACGTGGAAGAGTTACCTTACAATAAATGCTTTTTAGTTCTCTGAAGGCTCGAAAGTGCCAACAAAGACCACTGGAGGGAGCAAGTGACTTGCGCAAATGCGGTCTCTCTCTGGAGATTCGAAAGATCTTTCCATAGACAGCATCGAAATTTAGACGTTTAAGCATCTAAAATTTAAAAAGTAATTTGGTGCCTAAATAATTACTTAGGGTTCAAAAACTAATCGTATTCCTTGTGGCATCTGTTAAAGCTATATCTCAGTCCTAATTTTTCCTTTTGCATTATTTTGTGGGCCCTACCTTTTGCTGTCATTCCCCCTAGCTGAGCCCCTTGCCCCTGTTATCACCCTTTTCTGTATTATCTTTTGTTTTCAATTACCAGCTTCAGCTATAGTAACTTTTACTCCTGCAGCCTCACAGAAAATCCAGCGAGGTGCAAACAGGGATACCAAGGGAACAAGGCTGCTTGTAAACCTGTGCTGTGAGATGGCAAGAAATGTCTTTGGCAGCAGGATAACTGAGGGGCAGTATTGGGAAGCTGGGAATCTCCTGCTCCTAGGTATGAGAGGACTGGCAAGAAAGTTGAATTTCAAAAAAGTGAATTTTCCCACACATCGAATTTGTGGGGGAATCTGTTCTGCAATGGTTACACTGGGCACGGGCTCCGTCATTTGTTGGGGAGTAGCCACAGTAGTGATGCTGTGGACCACGGTGAGGGATCGCTGATGTAGTACTATTATTTGTGTGAAATGGGCAGAACAACAGTGGGGTGCTTCCCAGAGGGCCTTGCAGAGAGGCCCTCAGTCAAGCAAACGCTGGATGGGAAAGTTTTCCTTCAAAAAGTTTCAAAACGACCGGCAGGGTAGACATTTCACGTAGGGGCCAGACTGAACCCAGTCCAGGAAAACCTCAAATGATGACCGATGGAGATGGGAGGAGCCCCAGAACTTTTATGTACTGATCTGCTCCATTTGTATCAAATGACGTGCTAATATAGCCACGGCCACAAAAGCCCAGGATAAATTTGGGAAATGGGGAGAAAAGAGAGCACAGGAGAACTTCCTCCTTTCCACCCCGGTGGAATCAGCCGCTGTGCGATTTGGAACTGGACAAATTTAACAAGGTGTGGTATGGTCCGTATCCTCGCAGCCAAGTCCTGATAGGAAGAGAAGTACTGCCATGTTGACAAAGCAACAGCTGAAGTGAGGTGTCTGGACTAATCTCTGCTTCCCATTCTGCATAATGTGAAAGAGAAGAACTAACATACCACACAGATCAGATCCGCTATTATTAGCCAGTTGTAGCTCTCTCTTTTCAACTAGCTCTGTCTAAGGCCATATGTTTGCCTATAAGCTTGGCCAACACATACACTTTGCACTGTAACAACTAGGGTAAGAAACATGAGTTTTCTTTTTATCGAAATAATTATATCCTCAGTAGCATAACTGGATGCAGTCACAGGGCGTATCTTACTTCCATCCTTTAGAGAAAGAAAGAATATCAGCATAAATACTTCAATATATTGGTTTTACTTTTCCACCGGTAAGCCAAGGTTTTGGTTGGATATTATTCCACAGTTTTACACTAAGGCAAATTCATTTCTTTGCAAATATGGCAAGTGCAACCAACAAATTTCACATTCATGAAATTTTACAATGAGGTGCTGTGCGATGTAGTGCATTTCACATTGGTTTGTGTGCATTCATAAGACAAATGGGTACAGGAAAAAAAAAATTAAAAAACTTGTAAGAACATATATTTATAATGTTCCCTTTTAGTATGTGGAATGGCAAGCTGATTGATTAGGCATTGACTTAGCAACGAGAGATACAGACATCTTACACAGTCAAGGCCTCAGTGTATTACCTTTATTAGCGTTTAAGGCAAGGAAGAAGCAAGTGTCAGGTACCTAAGCATAAATGCTGAAGTCACAAAATTCTAATTTGAAAACTGAAGTCTTATTTCAGGGGTATGAAATGAGCCTTAAAATTGTACAAAAATTAATGCGTTATAGTTAATCTAAATGACCACCACTTGGCATTTACTTTTTAATTGAATTCCATTAAGCCCCCCAAATGGTCATCTTTTGGCACTTGTCCTATCACATTGTCCACTTATTTTTAGGAAAGATGTAAATAATAATATTTTTAAAAATAAAATCTGAAGAAATAAAACCTTATGCTGTTAAAACCACTAATATTTAGAACAGGCAAGGCAAATAAAATGTATTAACTGCCAAATAGATTACTTTAGGGAGCAAATCTACATAACTCAAAGCATTAAATATGAAGTATTTCAACTTAAATGTTACTCTTCAGAAGAAGAGATAAAACCCAGCGATTCACAGTAGGAGGTGGAACACTGAGGGCAGTAACATCCATTTGGTATCTTGTTATCTACATTAGAGATGGTTCTACAAAACAGGGATTTTTGTCTCCTCTTTGGTTGAATTACATTTCACAACCAGGCAAAAGGAAAACTCACTGACTGTAGAGTTTTTCTCTAGAAATCAAAGTATTTTGAGATTTTTTTTATAGATTGAAACATTGTATTTTATCACCTATAATCATACTAACACAGGTCTTTCAATCCTCTTTAGACAGGAGGAGTTCTTTAGCAGAAAAGTAGATCTTTTTAGTGGTTTTCAAGTGCTTAAAAGCTACTGACATCTATAGCCCGAGATAGCCTCTACACTGTCTTCGTCTGAAAGCACTTCCTAATTACTTCCTTTAAAATGACAATACGTGTAGAAATTAATCGCGTCTTTAGTCTATATTAATAGAGTTCTTCATGAGTGTCCCCAAAATATAGGCTAATTTTGTGGCTAATGCACTTTCTTTACTCACTTGGTTTAGATTCAAATCCAAATTAAGTAATGTAAGAAATTGACCAGGAACATAAATGCATTGAAGATTAAACACATCCTTTGCAGACGTGAGTTTTTACCTCTGGGCATTTCTGTGAAATAGTTTAGCTGCTTGCCAGGTGTCAGATCAGAATTTATTATGCTACCTGCATATACCATTATCAGCGATGAAATAGTGTGTATCACCGTGGATCTTTTATAACCAGTGTTATGAGTCTCCTACGCCGAAGTGCTGCCGTTCATTGAAAATATTCTAAAATCTAAATGATTTCAAATACACCACGACTGTATTTATGCTTTAAACAAACCTTTATTTTTTAAAGCTTAAAAACGTAATGTATTTGCGAAACCATAAATGTTTATGTATTTTGTTTAGAAATTATAAAACAAAAGGGGACAGCTTATACATACAGTCATACTGAATCAGCTTTCTATTAAAATCTAGACAAGGAAAAATATTTTCTGTTTCGGCTGGGACCTTTTCAGTCTAGACTCAACTTCAGAATAAGATTTTACTTACAGCTTACTCATATTTAAAAGCTGAAGTTTACTTCAGGCATGTCACTGTCACTTTCAAATAGCCAGCAATGTCATTCCAGATGAGCTCAATATAGTTCTTAACATGGATAGGTTTTGATTCCCAAGTAATGTTTTGAAAATAGATGATCTGGGTCATTACAATGTTCATTCTACTGCACAGTAAATTGAAATGTGGCGCACAGTAAATTGAAATGTGGCACACACTAAACTTTATTCAGCTCGGCTGTATTACTCTCTGAAAGCTGGAATTCTTCTTGACTCACTCTAAAAAATGATCTACAGACACACCTGTGTTATTGGCATACCTTGCCTGCCATAAGAAAAAAAAAAAAAGCTCCTTAAAAAACCTGTTGTACCAGCTGAAGTGTAAGATACGCCAACAAAATGACTCTTTTGCAAGGATAAGCATCATTTATTTTGATTACTCGGTATAGTTGTATTAGCAAACTCTTTACAATGCTGATCAACTCCAAGAAAGTTTACAAGGGTCCCAGAATATCCTGCCTCTCCACAAGGTCAGCATTTGCTGCAGAACTTGTGTATCTAGAAGAAAAAAGACAGTTCCTCTGGCTGGCAAGCAAACTAATCCATGAAGATCAAATTGGCTACCTAGCAGTGCGTTAATTGCAGCTTCAGAAATGAACTGGCCTGCTCATCTCCGTGGGACGTTGAGTTAATGCACTCTTTCTGGCATTCCATAGCATGTCTCCTGCAAGCGACACCGTTTTCCCTTCCAAAAAAATAGTTTCTCCCAGTAGCTTCTGCAATTAAAAAATCTGCAGTATTTTAAATATGTGCCAATGACTTAGATTAAAAAGAATTAGTTATGAAGCATATAAGAAAAAAAGACCCTTTATTATATATAATTCAAAAATCATTTTAAGTATAGCTGCCACAGAACTCTCTGGATGCTATTTGAAAAGCTACAGCCACCAGCGTAAAATGCGCCCTTCAGCGTATGGCAGAGCACGTGGCATCTCATTTATACAGTCCTATTAGTCCCGGACTAAATATTCTGATGGTACCGACCGGACATCTCTGCCAACGCAGCGAAAGGGCAAGGTTAGAAACCGTGAAGTCGTGCAGGGCTTGGCGATAGATCCCTCTCTGTATCTTAGCATCCGCATCAGTTTTGCTGTGTACGTCACTGTGATACCGCAGTGAAACACCGGTCAGAAAAAGTAACTTCCAAAGGCATACATTCTGTCCCTATAAACAAATACATATGTGAGTACTGTCAACCTTAAGAAATTAGAGTTAAAATTCAAACACTTGATTATATTTGCATAGTTGTGAAAATTTATTAGTTACAGTGTAATGAAAATCAACTTTTTTTGGTACAGGCAGAAGTAAAAACATACATTATATAGAAAAAAAATCACAGCTTTAAAAACTGGCTTACGTTGTTTAAAATGAGTAAATCTGGTTGTATTTCAAGGCATTGGACTTTAATACTTAAATTTATGCCAAACCATCACACAGTGCAAGAGATATTCTGCAATAGTACAAACTCCATACAGCAGTCTTCAGAGTATTTAGTCTCACAGAATCTCATGGTGGCAAAAAAATGTGCTGAATATTTTCCCATTTAAACACATAACATTGTTGAACTTAAATTTTTCTTTCTTTACATACTCTCTATTACAAAAATATCAAATTGCAAATTTGACAGTGTATTCTACAAATAAATGCGCCATGGACAACAGGAATCGCAACTTTGGGACAGTTACTTTACAAAGTGTATTATAAAAATAAATTATATGGCAAACATCAAACAAAATCAAGCACGTGCCTTAGGCTCGGCAAGTAAAAGTGAAATTCAGCTGGCAGAAAGACTGCTTCTCTCTCTCTGACTACGTACTTTCAAAATTATCAGCAAGGCCCTTCATTCTTAAAGCTCTACCAAGAAAAAAAAAATATATATATATATAAAATCTAATGGAAGCAATAAATACTTCCACGAATAATCAGTAGCACAAGTGACCCTGGCGGTGATGGTAGAGAGCTTCTACAGTGATCCGTCCAACCGGCAAGGAGGGCAGTGCACACAGGGAGCGTGTAGTGGGGGCGGTAACTCATCTAGAGTTCATGCGTAACTGGTGAATGATGACACTCTCTAAAAGAAAAGATAGCAAAACATTTGGGTTTAGGAAACTGCAAATGAATTACAAGCTACTTAAAAGAAGAACAATTACAGTGGCAGCGCAAAGCATTTTTCTTCTAGAAATGTCTCGCGGGCTTACTCTCACGTCACTGGTTGATAAAAACTCTCCTGGCTGATGCTACAAAGGGAAACTAAATTAGTACCAGGCTGGGGCTCAGAGGCCCTTGGCTTCCACTTCAATGTCAAGACCATCATCTGGCCATCCACAGGGAAAAAGAATAATACAGCTGAATGGATTAAACCACAGGGACACCAAGGTCCCTGTCCCACACCCAAATCAGGTAGAGAAAGACTTAGAGTTGGGTCTCTTGGATCCTGTCTAAGCAAATCCATCATAAATCTCCTAGCAATTCTGAAACGGGGATGAGGAGGAGGTATGGGGTCATTTCTCGTTTTTTATTTAAATTTGGCTTAGAAGTGTGTGCTGGTTTTATTCAGCAAGTCTGCTTGCATTTTGCTACTGACTTCAATGGGGATAAATTTCAGCCACAGCATGCAAAACTAAGTGTTGGCATTCCCTTTGAAAGGCTGGGTTTTACTTTGCCCTGTGTGTAACGTAGGAGATCGCTGATCCTGATTAATCTCTGGGCTCTGCTGAAATACTGATGACCTGGTCTTCTGTAATTCTGTCTATATACTCTTACAGGCAACTTTTTTAACATAAGAATTTAGCTATCAATGACATTTTTCTCTGAAAAGGTGTATTTTATGTATTTCAAATAATATAACTGTACCGATGCTAACTAGAAACATACAATAACACATTTTCAGAAATACTAATGTTCTTAATTGAAATTACTTTTTCTTAAGATTCCTTCCTCTATAGTCTGACGACTTTTCAAAATTTACACGACGCAAGAAAGGACACTAATCTTTATTCCCTTTTAGATTTTTATTGACTTCTGCCTTTGTCTGCTTCCTAACTAATATTTGCAAGATGTTTGAATAAGTTACATTATAAGCAGAGAGAAAAATCAAAATGTTTTCCATGTACACTTAATGCCAGAACCTTGCCACTAGATGGCAGATTCCAGTGATGCTTTTCATACGCAGTGAATAAGAAAAGCAGGGCTAAGGCAACATTGAAGAAAATACATTGAAACAAATGAAATAATAGAATTTCCGAAATAGAAAGTATTTCTTTTTCATATAATTTATCAATAACAAATTAGTCTCAAGCTATGTATACCAGTTCTACCAAATTTGAGCAATGAATGTGTAAGAACCATAAACTACAGGAAGATTCTACCTTACAACCAGTGCTGTTCTCTAACTTCAAGCTCTTGCGGAATATGATGTAAAAAGCTGCATTCACTTAATATTAGATTGTAACTTCAGGCAAACTCTCCCGTTAATTTCAGTGGGAGTCACATGAGCACTATATGAAACAATTTTTTTCTTAATATTCACTATGTGTATTAATTCACATTATATATTAATACAGAGCTTAGATAGACATTCTAAAAACTAAACGGGTAGCAGAAAAATATTGTGCTCCTTGTAAAGGCTCAGTCACTGAATGAACAGCAAAACTACAGTAGGTTTCTATACAGTCTTCTTCCTGCAGAGCAAATATAGCAATTATGCAGAAAAGAGGAGAAATAATAAAAAAATAATTTCCACTTCTAGTATTCATTTGTTCATTCATTTCTCACACACATATATGTATGCTCTTAGTTTGCCGATCAGTTATTTGTATTTGAAATGCTTATAAATATAAATATATATATTATACACACACACACACAAACACACACACACACACTCTAGTTACCAAAAGAGGTGTCTGAGCAGTTCTTAAGCTAAAATTATAGGAGGGCAGATTTTGTCAGAGTTCTGTTGGACCACCCTCTGTAGGAATATGATTATATCTGTAGGATATGACTACATAAATTTCTCTAGGGTTACAGATGTGAATATTTCAAGGAGCTATGAAATCACTTTAAAAAAACAATTTATTTTAATGACAGGAAAAGAAAACAAAGTTAATATAAAACTGCTAATTCTGCTTTCAGTCCCACTGATGAAAATCAGAACTTCTCCAGGAAACGCATCATTAACAGCTGGCCTACGAAAAATACCATTCATATAACGAAGCCCATCAACTGGCATTTGAACATACAAAGTTTAATTTCATCTTACAATATATACAAACAAATAACACCAGATAATACAAAAATGTATGTACCACAGACAACACACGTCCAAGCAATAGAAGAGAATCATACATCAGTGTCTCTATTTTTAAAATCCCAAAGAGAGTTTTTAAAGTGAAGAACCATTCATACCCGAGTGATTCCTACCTGACTCTCGGAGCTGATAGCTCTGCATCTGAGAGTAGGTAACCCTGATTGCATCTTCCAAAAAGCCACATAAGAGAAGTGTGTAGGGACTAAGATTCAAAGTGAAGTTAACATCTATAATGAGAAATGTTGCATCTAGTTTTGCCTGAGAGCGCTCAGGCAAAATTAAGGAAAGAGGATAACTCACACTGATGTAGGGGAGAAAAACATTCTCCTAAATGAAAACAAGTTCGAAAGATGAGTGCACAGAAACTCCTGCCAGCAAACTACAGGTTTCAAAGCGATGCAATGAAATTGGCCACCGATGTGTGATGGGAACATATAATTGGTCTGAAAATTGTCCTGACTTTTGCAGCTTATGCCAAGCACCTGAAACCCAGCAGGACAGTAGCTTACTTTCTTTAAAGACATGCTTTTCCACATCTGATCAGAATTACTGAATATTCCTGTAAATATTGAGCGTGTTTTAGAACACGTGTAGCATGTTTCAGGCAGTAACATATGACTTGGCATCCAATTGGCATGAATCAACATACTAACGTGACTTTAGAAATTACTCATATGATGCTAATTACTATGAGTGTAAGTGGTTTGAGGTTTAAATATGGTAACCTGCATACTCTATGGGCATGTATTCAGAAGAGCCACAAAGTGTTACTTGTTTTTTGAAAAATCACACCAATGGGTGTCACAAAAGGAAAAAAAGGTGGGCAAAATAAATAAAAATCTCTGTTTTTCTTCTATTATTTACTTAGCGTGCTTACTGATCTGAGAGAAATCCCCCAGGCATTTGGGTTGAAGTTCTGTGCTCCCTCATTCTCAGTCACACTTACTGAAATGTGTTACTCTGCTAATGACTACGTTAGCAATACTCGTATGTAACAGTAATGCAGGTGATGAGATCTAATCTAAGGAACACTGTGGAAAACTTATTAGGAACTAGATTTAAAATCACAGAGATCATCTGCAGAACCTAGGGTGCACCTTCGCAGTCCATGTGTGCTGCTCATGAATGGGCTGGCATTTTCCCTGCTCTTCCTCCCCTCCACCTTACTGCTGTCCTAAGCCATATGTTCCTACTGCTGGGCTTGAGTTATCGCGACTGCTTATATGGCCACATAGAATCATGGAATCATCAAATCATTTAGGTGGGAAAAGACCTTTAAGATCATCAAGTCCAACCATTAACCTAACACTGCCAAGTCCACCACTAAACCATGTCCCTAAGTACCAGGGTATCTCTCCAGCTGACATTGAATCCTACCAAAAATAACTAAGATTGGTTCTCAGCCAGCTCAGTTCCTGATGAAGCACTGTAACTATCATTATTACACTGAGTTGAATGCATTTTGCCACAGACACTGTTCTGCTTCATTAAAAAAAAAAAAAAATCAGTACGCAGAAAAAGGTAAGAGAGAGAAAGCATGAGGATGAGTCATTCTAGATGATCACCTGGGCAGAGGAAGGCTTGGTTTCTGCATTGTAATCCACTAATGTAGAATACACAAGAAGCCCTGTAAATAAAGGCCCTAATATTTTCCTATGGATCAGTGTATCAGAGTTTGATTCTTAGGTGCCTAGTAAAATCTGAGGTCTGAACAAAGCTTGTCCTTGTGGTATTTCTGACATCACTCTCTTGTGTTCACTCTTTGATGTTGCATGAAGGTGAGCTCAAGGACAGATGGAGGGATGGATGAACACAGACACTTCATCTTATAAGCCTTCTTTTCACAAAAGGCCAGGCTCAAAGGCAGCCTTTAGAACAGGGACCAGAATCCGGCAGGGGCTCCCTCCTCCTAGTTCAATATCCTGACCACTCAACCACTCTCTTGTTTCTGCTCAGTGAATACTGAAGCCCTCCATGCAGAACAGCACAGCCTTTAACAGGAGACAATGACAATGCCACTTTCTTCCCCCGCCACTGTCTGTCAGTGCCACTGGCGAACCTGGCTGAAGCTGTTTTGGGGTTGAGTCTCCTCAGATACTGGTGAGAAGGGGGACCCATCTCCTACCTTTGAAGAAAGGTTTCAATCAAAAGCTCTTTCAAATAAGCACCACTACCCCTACATTTCTGTGGTATTTGATCTACTAGGAGGCATTAATGATTCCACAGTCACTTTAAAACAGCCACTGGTTTCCTATGGCTGCCTTCTTTCTTTTTCTGGCTCGAAAGCCTGGAACTAAGCTATGTTAAAGCTAGCCATTATGCTTTTTGCCAGATTCCTTTTAGTTCAGATCAGTTCCTCAGTTAAGTTCAAACACTTGTGCCAGCTCAAGGGACAACCACAGGGAAGTGAGTACTTTCTTGGCTGGAGGTGACAGACGGGACTACGTTTGACTCCAGTGTGGGGTTACATCCTGACAATGAAATTGTTGTTTCACTTAAAGCCCTTAGAGGAAACAGAAGAATACCTAGATTATGGATCTTGATTAGGTTCAGAGGCTGCAGTGCTAGTTAAGTCACAACTGAAACACTGTCTAGACAAGGGCAGTGGAAGAACTTCAGGAAGATCTTCAGGATGCCTCTGGGGCTTCGGCACTTTCTTTACACTTGGTTGTCTAAACTGCCTTCTGGAGCTGATCTACTGAACGGAGAATCTTACTGTAGTCACTAAACATAACTGTCTTCAAATTCAGAGGAAATTCCAGTATAATAAAGACAGTTATGCTCCAACTTTTAAGACTTCTGAACTATAGGCTTTCTTTTTTCTTCATCTTACCGTTCTTCTACCTTTAAGAAACAAGAATCTCAGGTCTATTAAAATAGATGTTAAAAATGATGACTACAACTAAATACCTATTTTTAGCTAACGGTTAAACCAGTTGCCCAATTCCAACTCTCTGGGCTTCTGCTATGGGGCAAAAGGTCCTTTTTGCTGTGCTGCCCCTGGGAAAAATAACGGGATCCTTGGTCTGACCTGTCTGGAATTTCTTGAGTCCGTCTCATGAAATCCTACTGACTCTACACGAGTAATCCCCAGCCGGTGCCCACAGTTCTGGTTCAGTTGCGCTAATCTGTGTGTCCTGGATTTCCGGTACTGGCTTATTTCTTCAGTTGAATTCGTTTCTTAGACCTCAAGCAAAACAAACAAATTTTTCAACCACAGGCACACACAGAATATTGCCTTGGGTACAGCAACAGTTAACTAAGGAACTAAGTTTCTTTGAAAAAAGGATCTGAAAAGGCATAAGGCAGCTGTAGTTCATCACTGTATCAAGCCACATTAGCTTGGGGCACATGTTTGCAATATTATTTAAATGACTGTTTTGACCTGAAGACTTGCTTCAGTGCCAGTATTTAGAGTGAATATCCAACAAAAAGCTCTTAATAATGTGCTTTCTTCAAACATCTTCTAAAAAGTCTATGTCAAAATATGAACAGTAAGATCTCGGCAACAATTTATTGACAAATTGAGGCTTTTAAGTGATAACAATTAGTTGAGAGGATCTGATATATTTCTGGCATAGTAACTCACATTGCTTGCTAATTCCAGTTTCCAAGTTTTATCTGAAATACTGGGAATTGAGTGTTATGAAAAATGCTACTAATGCAAACCTGATTTTCAGATGTCATAGGAACCAGAACCTTAAAATTAACAGGTATTGCAGGTGCTACACATGTAAAAATTGAAACCTACTTCTTTTCTGATGTGGCAGCAGCTTTTACACCACAGACAAAATGCCCTTCATGTGAATAATAAAATGCCAGCTTTATGCTGGGATAACAGCCATATCTGGATCTTAAATTGGAGAGCAATGCACAGTGCAGACTGAAGACTAAACATTGCTTGGACTGAATATAATTTTGCTGACCATCTGTGGCAGATTCTTCCATCAAATCTCTTCTTCCAGACAGAAAGCCATTTAATATTTCACCCACTGGTGCATTTTCTTTTCTGTGAATTGTATTTATTATTTATTGGCGGTCTTCCTGCCTTGCCTTCTGAAAGCTATTCCTAACCACTGGGTCCTTTACAGCTTGCTGTGGTGGTTGAGGTATTGTAAGAGCTTTACAACCATCATTTATCAGTCTGCTCGGCTCCATTTCTTTTTGTGTGTAACTTTCTTCTGTGGAAATCGATCACTTAATGGAAATGCCCTTTAATAACTTTACTGTTATTAAATAAACAATCGTAACAATCATTGGCATCCACACCATTTCCATGCTGGAACAATTCCTTAAAACATGCTTAAAAATGCAAACATATAAATGAGGAAATCACAAAGAGGGAAGGAAAAACAATGAATCGCCACGGTATTATGAGACGGTCTGTATTTAAGACAAAATATTTCAAACGACTGAGAATTGAGAGTAACTTCCCTACCAAACCCTATCTCTTTCACTGTCTGTACCCGAGCTGTGCCTTTAGATAGCAATTTCTGCCACCAGCAGTCTCTGCTGACTTTCCCTCTAAGACATAAGGATGCTTGGCAACTAAGGTTTAAATATAGCACAAGTTCATCCAACCAGAAAAACTGAAAACTTAGTGAAGTCAATGGAGTGACTTGCTTCGTAGCCTTTAGTGGTCTTTGGAGCAGGCACAAATGGACTGTATTGATTTTAGACAGATCAATGTTTCTCAAGCTTTTTCTAAAGACTAAACACCTTTTGGCTCACTTGCCTTCATCTGATCCCCGAGCTGGCAGTAACCCAGTGTGTGTAAGTCAGGGACCTGGTTGCAAGCACTGCCTCCAAGCATTAACCTCCTCCAGAAGAAATAAGCTGCTGCTTAGCACTGCTGGTGGTGCAACCTCTCTACCCCCTTGAATTTTGTAACCGCCTTGAGAAAGCAGCTTACTACTGAGAAATGCTGATTTGGATGGGAGACTCCTAGAGAGAAGGCTGGTCACACAATGCCCATCCTTTCTCTCTTCCCCTCCCTCCTGCACCTTGAGGTGCTTGAGCTAGTAAGCTTGCATTGAAACAGGACCTCGAGTGCACTGTCTCCTGGCAATGCTTCCCTAGGCAGTGTGGCATCTCAATAATGCGATCACAGGCAGGAAGGAAAGTTGCCCCATGCAGTAGCAAAGGTGGAAAGTGATCCACTATGGTGGAAGACAGTCTAGTAAAAGTGACCAAATTTCCTTCAATCTACTAAAAAGTGACCAAGTCTATCCTTAAGAAATCCTGGGCTAGATTAATAACCTAGTGCAGTTGCCCCATTTTCACTTCCTAGGCTGAAAATCTTCCTGGCTTACATCTGCCTTTTGGATGGCTTTTTTTTTTTTTTTTAACTTCAGTAAGAAAACAAAAGGACGTTGTTACTCAAGTAGTCAGTGCACACACTTGTTAGTTTGTTGTAAGTGACGGCTGCAGGACTCCATTAGTACAGGCAAACATGAGCAACTACACAGACAGGGGGCTGACTTCCATGGTAGCAGTAAAACCTGCAGAACATACCCCCTGAGCCACCGCCATCAGCCCTGACCCCCGCCCAGGGAGGCAGAGCTGCTGGCTGAAGATTTCTTCAGTTCTATTTTCATAGACTGAGTCTCGGCACGAGGCTCGAATTTTGTCACATTTCCTGCTCCTGGGGCTGCCACTACTGGCTTTCCTGCTTTCATACCTTTTGACACAGGAATGCGGGTGGGTGTAGGTCTCGGAGATGACCCATCCTGTCCTGTCTGCAAAAGAGAAAGACAGAGAGAAATTACATGAACGGAGGACTTTTTCTTCTCATATATGCTCACCTGATACTTTTCATTGGTCCCTCATTTACCTCTCAAGCAACAATGTCCCAAATCACGCCTATTAGCAAATTAACGTTCACATTTGGAACCTGGCTGTAGCGCATGCTGCTAGAGAACGACCAAAGGTACAAAGTCAGGATCAAACGAGTTTTCCAGAGCTGAGGTCTGCTCTTTTGGATCAAGATGTCATGAGGATGGGAGTCCCTGCAAAACCCCGATTCCACAGCACGACACATTGCAGGATGGCTTTTGAGGCTACTGAAACGCTGGCTTAGCTGTCAGACAGGTACAATATTAGCATCTTGCACAGAGACTAGCAAGGGCCCTCAAAACAGTATACCCAAGTGAGGCTAATGCTGAACCCAGAGTAACTGATGTATTTTCAGAGCTGGGGCAACATTTCTCAGCAGTATACATACAATTGCACTTTGCTTCCCAAAGCATGCTGGGGCCTCTTATTTCTGCACTGGGAAGTACAAGGGCAGGGGGAAATGAGAAGGGCTGGGAGAGGGAGGCAGGGCAAAGATTTGGATTTTCTTTTTTTTTTTTTTTTTTCCCCTTTCCTTTGTGGGAGGAGGGATGTGGGAGAGGGCTCCCCCTCGCTCCAAGCCCTAGCCAGAACTTGATGAACTCTGGCAAGGGTGAAGCAGGCAGCCCAGATTTCCAGGGATACCTCAAGGCAGTGTGGACATGGTCATTTTACTACCTCTGCCAGCCTGGTTCCCTGGACAACATCCTACCAACCACACTTATCCTCAAGTTTGGGGACTTCAGAATTTTTAAAAAAAAAAAAAAAAAAAGCCTTGAGAAATTTTTAATTTTTCTTTCTTCTGGGTGGAATCTGGTTGAGGACCCAAGCACGGGACTAGCAGACCCAACACGATGCCTACCAGGGACCTGTGCCCCACTGGATCAGCAGCTGGAGGTCAGGCTGGCTATCCTGTATCTTTGAAAATGGCAATTAGTACATACATTTAGGCAACTGAATCCCACTGTGTAAACGCACAAGAAGCACTTGGATAGGACAAAAAGATTCACAAGGGCCAACTGATATTTTCTGTCTCCATTGGCCAGACAATGTTGCACATACTCCACAAGGCCAAAACTGGAAGCTACCCTTCATGGATTATGAGCTAATGAAAATACTTATAACCATGACAACTCTGAAATGAAAATGTGCTTTATCTTCTGCAGTGTGCAATACAGACACAAATGATAACGGTGACAACTTCAGGGTCTCAGCTGAATTTCTTATGTGACTTTTTTCTGTTCAGATAACGGACAAAGACTTTGATCTCACACAAGAGAATACTTTTCGTAAGATCCTGGAATCATAGCCAGACCCATCTGCTAAATGACTAAATTCTGTAACTTATGGCATGTAAGCAAAATAGAACTAGACTGCTGAAATAGATTGGATTAGGGGAACACATCAACTGAAACATGCATTTGCACATTTACTTAAAAATGCTCTTAAAAAATGCTCCACGAAATAGCATTTTTCTCTCTCAAAGGATTTCCAGACAGTAGCATCAGAGCCTTCTGTCTGCATCCTGACTATTCAAAGGAAAACCATTCCCTAATCTTCTAAGAACAGTTCAAAACCCCATGTGTACACAAAAAAAAATCACAATTGGAAAACTTGAATGCTGTCTGCCTGGCAGGAAGGAAGCCATTTTCAATAACTAAAAGCAACATTTACAATAGCAGTCTAAAGGCTAATATGGAACTCACATGTAGATGTCAAAACAAGTTAGGCCCATACAATTCTGTAGGGCAAAACATGCAAATGCATTCCATCAGCCTTGGAAAATATGTCAACATCCCAGGGAACCCAAATGACAAACATCTTGTACTCCCTGAAAGAGCTCCACAGTGTGTAAACATGAGGCAATCAAATGAAGTAGCTGGAATCTCAGGCATTTCTTCAGCTTTATTCATATGTAAATTATTAACTAAGGATTTGGGCACTTTCTAGTTACTCATTTCAAGGCTAAATCAGTCAAAAGCATTTTGAAAAGAACTCTAACTTGCTTTAAATTTCTTAGTTGCCTTCCTTACTCCTTACTGCATACTAACATGTTGATCATATGGAAGCTAATGCCCACTTCACACGAAGCCGCAAAAGCATTTTGTGTTTGCTAAGTGAAATGGCACAGAGGTGGCTCTTCAGCAAGCCAGTCCCCTTTGACGAGAGCTACGGCTTAAGCAAGCAGAGGACACTCTCAGGTACATGTTGGTAGCGTCCGTGGCAGAGAACCCACATCACTGTCAGTCTCTTGCTCATTTCTCCCAAGAACCAAGCTCTAAGCCATTCCTTCCAGCCCTGTTTGTCTGTACACTGCTGTTTTCTGGTTGATACAGGAATGCGGCTCCAATCAGAAACCAACTCTTAGGAAGCCAGCACAGAGCATCTGAGATGCAGCCCCGCGGGATGCAGCACGACGCTGGCTGGCTCTGAACGGGCAGTATGTGGTGCTGGAACAGCACGGGGGCCAGAGCAAGGTTAGTAAATACATTTCTGAGAGGAAGAGAAACACACGCAGCCGCTAAGCTAGTTAGGTCGATGATCAGCGCTCACTGCGGACACCGAGGCTGCAGTAAGGTTGGACAGTCCCATTGAAGGAAGAAAAGCAATCTGAATGGACAGAAATGTTTTAGTGGTCTGTAACAGATCCTGCGTAGTGCATTTTATTGACACACAAAGAGTGCTTTCACGCACACATTCACTTTTGGAATATTTTCATAAGAAAGGTGCTTTTTCAGCACTTGTTCTCAGTCAGATCAGGGACCAGCTTGCCCTGAACAGAAATGGTTCAGTTCAGTGGTTGACACAGGTATCTAGTGCGATTTGGGATGCCCTGAGCTACTCAAGCCATCTGCACTGGGCTGGTAGGTAAGACAGAGGACCCAAGGAGACCTGCAGCCTCTGATGAAGCGGCTGGAAGTTAGGTAGGCTACATGACAGCACTTATAATGACACTAAAGCAGTATGTTTAGGTAATTGAATCTTGAACAGGTGGGACTTGAGATCTAGTTAATACAGTCAGTGGAGCCCAGTGGGCAATCCGGCTCACGCTGAAGCCAGCAGCATCTCAGCTGAATCACCCTCCAGTCTCCACAGAGCCAGCATACAGGGCTCGGTGCTGACAAGGGGACCAATGACTAGGGACTGACTCAGTTGCCCGCACTGTGGCATCTTGTGCCATCTGAGGTATCCCATCAGCTTCCAATGCAGAAAGGTACAGGTCTCTGTTATACCTACCAGCCTCATGCATGTGTCTCAACTGCCATAGGGCATGCAGATAGCACCATGCATCTCTATACGGGCAAGTGAGCTGACCCCTGGATCTCTAGTAACTCTAACAGAAACTTAGAGTACATATGGGACACCTACAAAGAGCTAAATTTAGATGCTGATCTCAAACTTAAATGCTGCCCAAATGAAAGTAGCCTTATAGTTGCTTTAATGCATGCCCAGTTAGCTCTGGCACCCAACAGCGTTTCAGCTGTGCCTTGCTGCCTTGGTCACAGGACCTCTGCGTGGTTGGTATCATGCCACTATGCTGGCTCTGCTGCAGCCAGGATTCCCTCTGCTCCCTGCAGATTTGCATGTCACCGGATTCACTGTGTACCCTGACAGCGTGAACAGCCAGCGCTGGATGCCAGTCTTGTGGGAGATGGGGAGCACACGGATGAAGCAATTATAGGACTGAGACCCATCCTGGTAGCCAAAGAAAATCCAAATACATCAGCAATCCCACAGCCAAACATAAGGCCTAAATGAAAAACAGGATATAGACACCACAGATGGTTTTTTTTCCCCAAAAAGATTTGTTTTTATTCCGTGGGGTCTTTAATGTAAACTATATGAACTCTCCTGGGAACAGGGACTTAGGCTAATGTGCTAAGATGAGACTAACAACCAGGCTACAGTTTCAGGCTCATTTTGGTCTGCATATCCTCTGGTCTCATAGTCTTGAATTTTTGGTTGTGCTGTGGTCCATCTGTAATAAAAAATTATCTGCTAGGTCTGCTAGGGTAGTCCCAGTATTCTCCTGGGAGTGGTTTTGACTCTCATCAAGATAAGGAGGACCAAAACCCAGTTTTTCCACTTTTATGGTAATTACCCAAATCCATAGGCTATCACATAAAAGGCAGGTACCAGCTTAGGGTTTGGTTCTTTTTTTTTTTTTTTT